>CM072526.1:21271948-21469448 GCA_036898135.1 Oncomelania hupensis
CCTTATGTCTGGCTGTCGCACATTTTCTCAGAATTTATCATTGATATAATGCTTGGGGTACGCCTGCCTCGCATTATAACATCGCCGTCCTTTTTAGTTTTAATTTTATAGCTATTTGTGATGGTGGTTGCTTTTAACACAAACCTGTTTTACATATATTCACTTCTGTATGTATTTATAGCACCATTGCTGTGGTGAGGGTTGCTGCTACGCACTCGACACTTGCGAACTTTCCATTAAAAAATGTAGAAGTCTACAAAGTATTGTAGAGGAGGAAAGGAAAAATCGAGTCACTCTAAAAAATTAATGTTATCTTATATATTCATACATTTTTTTGTGTCTTTTTTTTTTAATTTAAAAAGTGTGACTCTAAATTTCTTGTCCAGTAGATAGCCTGTAGCAGGCGCTGTTTTGAAAGCATAGCCTCGGTACGGTTACTCTTGCCCTTGACAATACGCCATGATAGTGCAGGATAATATGATCTAGACCACAGGCGCTGGTATCTGAACACGCGAGCACTTCTGTATGTATTTATAGCACCAGTGCTGTATGTTTATTTGTGACTAGCGTTCAAAAAAACGTCTTGACTTTCCCAGTTTTAAAAAAAATGTGTCTGGCTAATTTACTGTAGATATCTACTGTAAATGTTGAAATGTACTTAAAAATTAAACTTTATCCAAGAAATAATGGATTATGATGAATTCTAATATGAATGTCTCAATTCCTCTTCGCTTGTTTTATCTTTCTTTCTTACTTACTTTCTTTCTTCATTTCTAATTCTTAATTATTTCTTTCTGTCTTTCCATTTTCTCTTCTCAGTCACATGCACGGACCACCTTCACTTTCCCTCTCCAAACACCAGGGTTGATAGTCTTTACTTTTTTTCTTTAAGGAAATAAATTTTCTTTAATTTGGGTAAAACGTTAAAGAAATAATTTTTCTTTAATTTTTTTCGAAAATTAAAACAAATAATTTTTTTTAATTTTTTTTAAAAAGAAATAAATGTGCGTTAAATACATGAATGATTATTTATTGCTCAGCTCAGACCCAAAAAAAGTGGTATGCAGTTAAAACACATGTAATTTATGAACACACTGAAAAAAAAGAACAAATAATGTGATTTGATTTGATATTTTATTAACACCAAGAATAGAGATATTAGACTAATTTTTTTCTAATCTGTCCTTGCAAAACTCATTCACACCCCTTCCAAGCATTTTAACCCACGCACACCAACGAGACAAAGAAATTAAGCTAAGCATTCAAATACAACAGCTAGAATAAAAAGAATCTAAATTTAAAAATGAGCGTCTCGGCTGACTTTCCTCCAACAAAGTCGTAGTATTCCATAAACGCTTCAAAAAATTTTGGCAAACTTTCATCAATCGAATCACTGCAGGAAGCCAACTTCTTTTCACCATTTCTAAATTTAAATAATATGAACTGATGCAGGGTAGGCTAGTGGCAATGTAACCCCGTGGGTAAATATAAAAAGTTTCCCCACTTTCTGGAAATGTTGTGCTTTAAATTCCCACTGTCGCTGTCTTTCTCCTTTGTTCTTTCTCGTTCCTACTCTGTTCTATCAGCCGACAAGAAGTATACAGGGTCTATACTATCTTCTTCTTCGCTAGACCAGTCACCTACCTTTTTTCTTGAAAACTCTGCCGGGAAAAAACTCCTCATTTGTGTGTGAGGTCTGTTGGGTCAGCTTGGGAATATTGGACGCTTTCTGCCAAAGGGTCACTGGGGCTTCCTATGATGTTATTATTTGGCAATGTAGGCATTTTATATGTATGTGTTTTGTTGATATTGTATAATGATGTTTGTATTCTATTTTGTTTTTGTAAACGGTGGTTCGGTGGGTTGGAGTATAGCCTCAGCGTCCCCTGCGTGGGATGTCTTTATTGTAAAGTGACCGGCTGGTAGATTGCCTTCAGTGTTACCACTAGGGTTGTTTCGGCAAAACTTTTATGCGGATCAGGGTGAGTCCTCTTTCACTTCTCTGGTCCTGATTTGGCTCGGAAGAGTCCGCTGGACCTAAAGCACTAACCATGTAATGTAATGTAATGTAGCGGCAATGTAGACATAGGATAATCCAAGCCGCCTCAAACTGGCTGCAACTGAGTCAAACCGGCTTCGCGCATAGGCACCTGTTGTTCGTGGCGGGAAATCAAACTGAAGCAACGAAATTTTTAACGAAAAAAATCGATAATCGTTATTTTAATGTTTTAATTCGTTGAATTTTTTTTTACATTTAAAAAAACATTAACGCGTTAAATTTTCTTTAACCAAAACTTTAATTCGCTAAATCGTTAAATCTCCAACCCTGCCAAACACACCCCACACACACGCACGCGTACACCCATTCATACACACCTATAAGAAAATCACGCACACGCCCACAAGCACACACAAAAACTACACACACATTTAAATTGCAAATTTATTCAAGTTCTCTGATGTACATTTTAAATACTTTAAAACATCACCGAATTAGAGAAAATAATGAAAACAACCAGAATCAAGGCCTTGTGTTCGAACAAGGGCAGTAATTATTCTAAACGCTAATCATTTTATACAGGCAACAGTTCCTCACTACTTACAGTTCCCACTCCGCCTGAAGCATAGGACTGTAATATAAACATGTTGTGCAACTGGATGAATGTGTTGGAATAAGTAACATTATTACAGAAATATCTACATACAAACGAAAGGTATTATTTGATTTTAATTACATTCCATTCCCCAACACACATACACACCCAAACATACCCACACATACGCACGCACGCACACACACACAACCACACACAATCGCCATTGGAAGAACGATACCATTAAAACATTATGCAAAGTAGCAAAACAAGTGAATTAATACCGAATTGTTCACACACAAATTCTTGATAGCTTAACTGTGCAATGCAGACCACAGGACATATATCATTCAGTACAAATTACATAAAAAAACCAGAGCTGAATACATACACAGAGTCATCAAAAACCTGTATGACAAGGCTACCAGTACAGTCCTACACAACAGCGCCACCGGAAACTGGTTCATAATAACAATCGGTGTTCGTCAAGAATGCCTACTCTCTCCAACACTCTTCAACATCTTCCTAGAGCGCATCATGTCAAACGCTCTGGTCCTGATTTGGCTCGGAAGAGTCCGCTGGACCTAAAGCAATAATCTTGTATTGTATGTCAAACGCTCTTGCAGATCACAAAGGCACAGTCAGCACAGGGGATAGAGCAATCTCCAACCTTCGTTTTGCGAATGACATTGATGGCTTGGAAGTAGAGGAACACGAACATGAACCGCTGGTACAGAGGTTTGACACCACCTCCAGAGCCTATGGAATGGATGTAAGTGCAGAGAAGGCCAAAATTATGACCAACAACACCAAAGGCATCAACACGGACATCAAAGTCCAAGGCCAATCCCTCAACACAGTGCATATTTAGGAGCCATTGTATCAGGCAATGGGTCCCGACTGTTACGTTTAAACGCGATAGATCCGATAGTTTTGTTTTGCGGGGCATGCAATAATAGAGTGTATTTACCTTTGATTTGATTTTGCATTGTTTTTGGAGGAGGCTTGGTATAATGTTGATGATTTTCATTGGTCGATGTTATTGGAGAGTTTTCTAGAATTGCTTGTTTACTATCGATCGAAGTGTGTGGATAGATCTGGTAGTAGCTGCGAGATGGTTCTAAGTTGTATGACCTAAGACAGTGATGACGAACTTTATCCGGATTGGTTATAATTGCGTCACGCTGGAACGTTCGAACCTTCTCTGGAGTAAAGAAAGACTATAATATATGTGTCACAAAGTTGAGAGTTGATAAGAGAGAAAGTTGGAAAACTTCATACGACGACTCCTGCCTTGTTGCTGAGTGAACAGGTTGCGTGGATAAACGAATCCGAGTTACACTTATCAGGATTCAAGCATTGGGGCTGAATCAACTACTGATTTTAAAAAACAACAACAACGAGTATAACACCGACAAACAACTGCTGCCCTGGCATGGTTGAAGCCCATTTGGAAAAACAGGACCATCAGTCTACATTCCAAGGAAATACTGCTGTGCTCCCTTGTCATCTCCATCTTCCTATAGGCTTGCGAAACATGGACCTTCACAGCAGAACTACAACGAAGAATACAAAGCATGGAGATGAGGTGCTACAGAAGACTTCTGGGCATTATTTTCCTATACCCAGCACATCACCAACGACGTAGTTCGACAGACCATCACACAAGCCATTGGACAACACGATGACCTGCTTCACAGTGGTGAAGAAACGGAAACTCCGATGGTATGGCCACGTCACCAGATCATCAGGCCTTGCAAAGACAATCCTGCAAGGCACAGCGCAAGGAGGTAGAAGAAGAGGGAGATCGAAAAAGAGATGGGAGGACAACATTCGAGAACGGACTGGCTTGACACTGAGCGAAGCCACCAGGTTGCTGAGGACAGAGAACGATGGAGTACGCTGGTTAAAAGACCATCTGTGGTGCCTCTACGACCTCCGAGTTGCGAGATAGGATAGGATAGGACATCTCTTTTGCCAGACCCGAGAGGACCCAATCATGGAACGGACACTAAGATATATGGCTAGCCATTTAGCTGTATACTGCCACACGCCTTTCATTTTCAGGTCAGATAAACTCTTCTATCAACGTTACCAATGCCGAAGGTCAGACTCACAGTCCGGCAAGCAAACCCAAAGTGGTTAATTTCCATGCAAAGTGACAGGTACTTATCGAGGAAAGCGTCGAATTACATTACATTACATGGTTATTGAATCAGGTCCAGCGGACTCTTTCGAGCCAAATCAGGACCAGAGGCGTCGAATGGCACCGCCACTTCTATAGTGAAAACTTCACACACACACACGCACACACACACACACACACATACACACACATACTTGCACAGACACCGTTATTTGGACTTTCCTCAAACTCCACATACGTTGTGTGGACAATGGGTCGTGCTACGACCCCCTTTTTAAGTACTTTTAAGTGTTCTAACCCTAACCCTAACCCTAACCCTAACGGATCATTAAATGGACGTCCCAACAAGGAGGTCTGTCCAAAGAACGTATGTACATGTAGATGTGCACTAGTTTGTCCAAAGAACGCCGTGTAAACATGCGCACACCCACACACACCTACATACACACACACACACACACCCACACACACACACACAGAGCCGAGGTTACACAGTATTATCATGACTTTTCTGAAACGTCACATACGTTGTGCTGACAATGGGTCATATTTCGTCTCCATTTTTAAGTACTTATCAGTATTCGAGCCCTAACCCTAACCCTAACCCTCACCTAGCCCTAATCCTAACGGATCATTGTTCTGACGTCAAAACAAGTAGATCTGTCAAAGTTATGTAGATGTTCACTGATTTGTCCAGATAACACTGTGTAAACAAGTACACAGAGAGAGAGAGAGAGAGAGAGAGAGAGAGAGAGAGAGAGAGAGAGAGAGAGAGAGATTTTGATTTGATTTGATTTGTTTATTTCCAATAGGGCACACCCCTTTAGGAAGGAGTATGTGAACCATTACAGTGACAATCCAAGGATTACATTAAACATCAAAAACTGTATCGACTTCCTTTATGAAAGTACTGTGTCTCTCGATTTGAAAGCCTTGTATAGGTATACACACAAATTTCTAACAGTCGCGGCGTTGGTAGCAGACAATAACAATTGGAGATGCGACGCACATGGCTTTCTATAATATTTTTTAGCAATGAACTTGTTCCTTAAAGTTTCATAAAATGGACAGCAAAAAAGAAAATGAATTTCATCTTCCACACCATTGTTACATAAAGGGCAAGGTCAGAGACTCCAAAACGAAATTTTGTCAGGATATACTTTAGATGACGATCAACATCCAAAGAAACATATGTAGGAATGTTATCAAGGGAGTTACAGAATAATCTATAAGTGGAGAATCTATCACTTTCGTTTATATGGCCGAATATATTCTGCCATTTGCAATCGATTAAACGTTGCTTAAAGACACGCAAAAAATCTTTGATATTTCCAACACCCTGCAGTTGCCAAACAAAACCATATCCATTTTGAAATAGGCAAGTTCTTATGTTTGTAACCCACGTTATCTTTCTCTTGGCGTCCAAATCTTTTAACATTAAATAAGCTTTCTTCGGTATTCTGTCATTTGACATTTGAATCATTTTGAACCAGTAGCGAAGACAATTAACAATAGAATTTATAATTATAGGATATCTGTTCAATTCCTTATAAATAAAATCATTAGGGGTGCGTAGATTTACATTCAAAAATTTCTTCAAGGCAAACAAATGGACTTTTTCACAAGACTGTGCATCTGCTTCAAACCCCCATAGTTCGGATCCATATTGCATGATTGGCTGTTCTTGACAATCAAACAGTTTTAAATAGACATATAAGGAATTATTATTGAAAAAACGTAGTTTCTGAACGATATACAAAAGAGCTTTCTTCGCTTTGCTAGCCAAGTCTCTGCATGCAGCAGAAAAACTTAGCTTAGTTGAAAAATAAATACCCAAATACTTATATGCATTAACCACCGGCATAACAGCACCATCAAAAAACCATATTTCCCTTGCAGACAGATAACCTCCTTTTCTAAAAACAACAATATTACTTTTTTCCATATTAACTTTCAAGTCTAAATTTCTCGCAGATCTTTGTAAATTATTTAATTGATTTTGAAGACCAGTAATGGTTTCTGACAAGGGTACAATATCATCAGCAAGTAAAAGCACAAACATTTCGAAAGCATCCAATGATAATGTAACACCATGACGTCCGTTTTTAATAACTTCAACAGCAATATCGTTAATAAAGAGTGAAAACAAAATTGGATTAGGGGAAAGTCGGTAAATCCGGAACACTTAAGCAAAAACGTTAATAACTGCCACGTCAGAAGAGAAAAACACAGGATTTTGGCATGGTTGAATTCAGAAATAATTGAACTATGATCCTGTAATAAAGACTTAGGGCAGGTCTTGATTGTAGCTTTGTCAGATGAGTTCTAAAATTCTTTGAAATTGTTCCGGATTGCAACCCTGGTAGGGAAATTTGGAACGGTGGGAGGTGAAATAAGGAACACTACCATATTGTATATTATACATGTATAATGTTGAGCATTTTGATATGTGTACCGGTGCTTGCTTGTATGCGAGTGTGAGCGGTGGGGAAAGTATGCTTTGTGTGTTAATGACTGGCATTTTTGGGTAGATTTTTACTTTAACAGCAAACCAAAATTTCGTGAATAGCTTTGCAATAAATTATAATATCATATCTGTCTCTCTTACTCAAAATTAATCGCAATTCTTATGCAATAAAACAAATTAATAAAACAATGGACTGCCAATTGCTCATCAGGACAGGTTACACTGTGGAAAAAACATCTCCCACCAGGGTTTGTTTTTACAACTCTGTCATTGTTGAAGGCTGAGACTGGTGATGGTAACATCGTAGCACGGCGTGGTTGATGCCGTGGGGGCAAAGGAGGAGGGTGTGTGGACTCCACAGATTCTGCCAGCTGTTGTGGAATGATATGCATATTCTTGGATGAACAAGCAGTTGTGTTTTATGGACGTGGTGGAATCGGAGGTGATGTTGATAACGTGTAAGTAAGCTTACGCGGTGGACGCGGTGGGGTGGTTGGAGTATTTCTGTCATTAGCTAAAGGATCAGGGGCAGCTGACCAATCAGACACATCTGGCGGACAGGACACAACTGGCGGATCAGACACAACTGGCGGCTCAACTGTCAGATCAGGGACAGTTGACGAATCATGGATACCTGGCACATCAGATCGCGATGAAGAGTTTCCAGGTTGGGGAGGATCCGAGGTCTGTATGTAGGTAAGATGACTGGCTCAGATGCAGAATGGGAGCAGGTCGTAGCAACATCATTAAAATCTTCATCACCAAAGATGTGTCACAAGGCCAAATCCCGCACTTGGCAAATCCAGATGCAGCATTAGCCAGGGTAGCTGCCTTTGAGAAAGCTGTGTTGGTCGTAGGGGCACCACAGATGATCGTTTAACCAGCATACTCCATCTTTCTCTGTCCTCAGCAGCCCTGATGGCTTCGCTCAGTGTCAAACCAGTCCATTCTCGGATATTGTCATCCCACCTCTTTTTCGGTCTCCCTCTTCTTCTACCCCCTTGCACTGTGCCTTGCAGAATGGTCTTTGCAAGACCTGATGATCTGGTAACGTGGCCATACCATCGGAGTTTCCGTTTCTTCACCACTATGAGCAGGTCCAATGGCTTGTGTGATGGTCTGTCGGACTTCGTCGTTGGTGATGTGTTGGGTATAGGAAATGCCCAGAAGTCTTCTGTAACACCTCATCTCCATGCTTTGTATTCTTCGTTGTAGATCTGCTGTGAGGGTCCATGCTTCACAAGCATATAGGAAGATGGAGATGACAAGGGAGCGCAGCAGTCTTACTTTGGAATGTAGACTGATGGTCCTGTCTTTCCAAATGGGCTTCAACCTTGTCAGGGCAGCAGTTGTTGTGCGATCCTGGAGAGGACTTCCTGTCGCGACCCAGTGTCTGATACAATGGCTCCTAAATATTTGAAGCTAAACACTGTGTTGAGGGATTGGCCTTGAACTTTGATGTCCGTGTTGATGCCATTGGTGTTGTTGGTCATCATTTTGGTCATTTTGGTCTTCTCTGCACTTATTTCCATTTCATAAGCTCTGGAGGTGGTGTCAAGCTTCTGTACCAGCTGTTCAAGTTCTTGTTCCTCTCCAGCCAATCCATCAATGTCATCCGCAAAACGAAGGTTGGAGATTGCTCTTCACCCCTTTGCTGACTGTGCCTTCGTGATCTGCAAGGGCATCTGACATGATGCGCTCTAGGAAAATGTTGAAGAGTGTTGGAGAGAGTAGGCACCCTTGACGCACACCTATTGTTGTTCTGAACCAGTTCCCGATGACGCTGTTATTGAGGAGGGGGGGGGGGAAGCCATGCTCATCAACCAGCTTTTCCAGGATGTCAAAGAATCTCCACACACTTTCACGGTTGAATCCTGTTGCTCTGGACAGTGACGTAGCTTCAGGCTGCCTCAATGAAAGTTGTGGGTGCCGCCTGAGGAAAAGTTTCAGCCAGTCCTTTCCTGCACTTCTCTTTTCCTTGTTGAACATATGCGACAAGCCGTTCAGCTCCGCCACTTGACTTCAAACGCTAAGGATATCTTTCCGATTCGAGAATGTGGGAACAAAGCTGTTCCTCCACTCTTGTGGTAATGTTGATGGCCTGCGCAGCACTCTACTGCGTATTTGTTCCCTCCATCCAAGTGTCTGTTCAGAGTCATTACAGGTATCCCATAGGATCGTGAGGCAGCCCGGAGACCCATGTCCATATTTCTAACTGATGACAATGCGTTGCCCATAGCTTGTGTGTCCATTTATTTGCAGCGCAGAAAAAAAAGAAGAAGATTTTACAAGGTGGGAAATAAGGAACAGTGCGGGTAATTTGGAACACTGTTCCACTTTAGCCTCCTTTTGATGTTCCGATTTGCCCGCACTACGAGTAGCTGAACCTTATGCCATGCAGTCTGCAATAGACTTTGACCTAATTTTCACAGAACTTGCAATTGAAGGAAAATAACGTATGCTTTAAAAAAATAACAAGTGATGTTTCGAATGAGTTGGTCCTAATTAGAAATCACAACACTTTATCGAAAGTCAATATAAGAAGACAAATGGAAAAAACGAGAAAATACTAACAGCTTTCGTCTCTTTGGAGGCACAAACATTGTTGTCGCATGGTTTGTTTCAAGGGATATCACTGTTACCAACCATGGAATCAACTAAACGAAATTAGTTCCCTTTGGCCAGAAATTAGGGTGTTCCGAATTACCTGACTGTACCGAATTTACCGACTTTCCCTTACATATATCCCCTTGTTTAACGCCGAGAGAACAAGAAATAGGGAGAGAGAGAGAGAGAGAGAGAGAGAGAGAGAGAGAGAGAGAGAGAGAGAGAGAGAGAGAGAGAGAGAGAGAGAGACTTTGACTTTGACATTTTTTTGAATAAACAACACGTTCATTTCAAATGGGAAAGTGGGGAGGGGATGCATCGAAATATCAGGTCTCACAATATTTTACAAACACATACGCACTATCGCCAAAAACAAAACTATCAACTGGAACAAGAAAGTTGCTAATTAACTTAGATCTAGAGTCTTCGATTTTTCACACGCACAGTCTTCCAATCTCTATGGTTGGTTGTTAACATCATCTTATCATTTTCTTTTCTTAGCAAGTGTTTTACCAACTAGAATTCATACCAAGTTTAAACGTCCTACTGATGTGTGCAACATTAACAAACTGGTACGTGAAAGCAAACTGCGCTCTTATCTTCATTCTCTTCTTTAAAGGAAAACAGTTTATCTACATTGTATTTATAGCGACATGCGCATGTGTTGTCAGTTAAAAACGATCCGAATGACCCTTTACAGACAAAAAGACTTGGCGTTAGGCACGATCTCTTTACTTATTTGTTCATTTCACACATTCGCTCCTTCATTCTCTATGGAATAATAACGTAGAAAAATACAAAATGGCAAACATAATGTAATCAAAAACTGGGTTGTTCAGAATAAGGAGAATGTTATGTAAAGCTGATTAACATGCAAGCATTCACACTATCTTTAATCCCCAATCAATCCTCTTTCGTTCCTTCTCCTGTAAACTTTATACAAATAACGAGACAATTCAATTATGGATAATTCATCGCCCGCTGACATCACAACTGATGCATCATGGTTGTCTTCTTGGATCATCGATTTCAGTATTTGGACATCGTCTCTGAGTTCATCATAGGCATTACATTCAAATAAAATATGAATCTCGTCTTCGAGACGCTCCTCGCACACAGGACAGAAGAACTGCTTGACAGACGCCTCTGTCCTGTAACGCTTCCTATGGGTGTTAATGGGTGAGATACCAAAACGGAATTGAGTGTAGGCGTCTCTGAAACATCTTAACTGGGGATAATCAAAGTAAGATTCAGCTTTAAAAGCCCTTTTAAATGATGCATAAAAGTCAAATCTGTCGCTTGAGAGAGAGAGAGAGAGAGAGAGAGAGAGAGAGAGAGAGAGAGAGAGAGAGAGAGCGAGAGAGAGAGAGAGAGAGAGAGAGAGAGAGAGAGAGAGAGAGAGAGAGACAGTCCCTTCACCAAGAACCATCCATATAATTTCCCTTCTTCTTTGTTCTGCTCTAATTTTTCAGGTTCTTTATTATTTCATTATTCTTTTTTTTTTCTTCATCTATTAGTTTCTTCTTCTTCCTCCTCCTGCCATCTTGTTAAATTTAGATATACAAACTAAATACATTTTTTTCTTTCCCCTTCCCCCCCCCCTTCTTCTCTCAAAATTATCTTCCTGTAACATGGTATGTGGGGGTGGGGGGGGGGGCGGAAGAGAGAGAGAGAGAGAGAGAGAGAGAGAGAGAGAGCGAGAGAGAGAGAGAATTCCTATTCAACAACCATGATGCCATCAGCAGTGTTAAATGTCTTCATAGTTTATTCCTTATCTTTTAACCATCGTTGTGAGGCTCCAGACCTGAACGTCGTCTCTACTTTCCATACGGACAGCAGAGCGTACAAGGTGAGCCTCTCAAGTCTTGCAATTCCAGCATCAAAATCAAAGTTTTGCCATCTCTTTATCTCTTCACCATCCTCTATGAAGATGATGATATCCACTTGTAAAGCGTCAGACTAAAATGCCGCGCTAGTATGCTCGGTGCTCTCAAAAATAAAGTAAATAATAATTTTAAAAAATAATAACAACAAAAATAATAGGTGCCATAGAAAAACTGAAGTATTGCTTAAACAAAAAGGTCTCCAGCTGGTTTTTTTAAAGTGTTCTTGGAGCTGCATCCCCTCAGGTGCAGAGGTAATCTATTCCACAAAGTGGTGCAGCACATTCAAATGATCTTGCTCCGAGAGTTTTCTTCTTAGGCCTCTCGAACACTATTACACGCAGTAAGGACTTGTTGGCAGATCGGAGACCCTGAGAGGCAATATGCTGTTGAACAAGCTCACGTAAATAAATGCACTCCCTTCCATGCAGCAGTAGAGAAGTGACAAGCCCTGGTGAACAGGCAACCAATGGAGGTTCCATAGAACGGGTGTGATGTGATAATGGTGACAATGCGGGCCGCAGTGTTCTGGACCTTCTGTAGTCTCTGACGCTGAAACTAAGGAATGCCTCAAAGGCAGCTATTGCAGAAGTCCAGTCTGGATTGAATCAATGCTACAACCACTGCATTAGCTCCCTATTGAGCTGTGGTCTAAGCTGACCTAAAGCCCTCAGATGGCAGTAGCATGTCCTAACCACGGAATTGATGTGAGAAGTCATCGAAAGTAAACTGTCAACAATAAACCCAAGATTCCGAACTGTTTGATAAAGGGCCCCAACATGGATGGATTCAATGGCAACTTTGCGATAACTGGCAGCAGAGCCACAGAGAATTACCTTGGTTTTCTTATAATTCATTTTCAGTCTGTTCTGATTCATCCAAGTCTTTATATCCTAGCAGCACCCCTCTATGGACTGTTTAGCAGCTGCAGCCGACTCAGGGTCAGGATGAAAGCTCTTATAGACCTCTGTATCATAAGCAAAGAGCTTACGATACAAGCCGTGGCTCTCAATAAGCTTGCCTAGTGGACGTGTATATATGGAGAACAGGATTGGGTCCAAAGTGGATCTTTGTGGGGCACTTCAAATTAGATGAGAGGCCTTAGAGAAAGAACAGCCGACTTCAATTCGCTTGGTTCTATCACTGAGATAAGAGTGGAACCACTGTATAGCAATCCCAGAAACACCAAATTCGAGCTAAGTTGAATGAGGAAAGGCCGTGGTCGATGACAGCAAATGCTGCACTCAGATCCAAAAGAACTAGCAGAACCAAGTCACCAACATCAGCCCTACACATTACCACATTAAGGATACGGAGTAAGGATGTCTCACACCTATGGCCAGACCGATACGCTGACTGGAACTTGTCTTATGTATTCTAGTGGTCAACCAAATGAACACAGACAGCTCTCTCCAAAAGTTTGGAGGTGTACGGAAGATTGGAGATAGGCCGGCATGGTTCTTGCATTCATTGGGATCCAAACCTTTCTTCTTCAATAGCGGTTTCACTACTGCAGTCTTCAGGGGACGTGGCACTGTACCAGACAGCAGACTACTGTTGACAATCAGAGTTAGAACAGGAAGCAAAATGTCAGCTTGTAACAATGGAATCAACTGCTGATGACGTGGGTATAGAAATTGAAATGATCTTCGACAACTGTTCTTTGGCAATGGGTAAAAAATGTGTCAATGGTTGACCAACAAACGAAGTAACCTTGTGGCGGCTCATAAGAAAATTCATGTTTGATTGCTTCAATCTTGTCCACAAAGAAAGAACTAAGTACATCAACAGCATGAAAGTCACTTAGAGATGGCAAAACAGGAGGAGGAGTAGAATCCTTGCCTAGAAGATTTTTCACAATGGAGAACATCTTGCGGGGATCACAGCCGGCTTCATCCAGCAGCCACTGTATATTCTTTGGCTTGGCCGACCTGACTGCTTGCGTGAAGACATTTCTGGCATTCTTATAAATCTGCCTGTCCACTTTCTCGCCAGCGCTTCTCAGCTTGACGCAGTGCAGCCTTTGCACGATGGACTTCAGGAGAAAACCAGGGGGCATCGGGACGATCTGGAACATATTTCAACCTCAAAATTCACCTGACCACACTATGGTTACATGCTCCTTTGAGCTTTCAAGATGCCAGGGGCTGTTAGTTGGGTTATCTCTTAGATAATGAGCAAAAGAGTGACAAATGTTAATGAGCAGAAGAGTGACAAACGATAATGAGCAGAAGAGTGACAAACGATAATGGACAGAAGAGTGACAAACGATAATGAGCAGAAGAGTGACAAATGATAATGAGCGGAAGAGTGACAAACGTTAATGAGCAGAAGAGTGACAAACGATAATGCGCATATGACGGTGGGTCTATTGTTGCTGGGCTCTGCACAATGGATTGCTATGGCGGGTAGCTCGTCGTTCGTCTGCGGGGATTGGCTAGTAAATCACCCTATGACTAATCTCAATACATTTATAAGTTTGGCCCGGTCTGTGTTAGGATGGGGTTACAGAGATAGGGAGAAAAGTGTAAAGATTCACTGACACACTAGCTCTCACACGGCTACGAAACATAGGTAGTCCAGCCACTTGTTAACAGTAAATATCATACATTTATTTCCTCTACTCTATACAAAACTCTTCTAGTCACTATACTAACTTAAATGTCCAAATTTAACTTCGAGTAGTTCGCTCCTTGATAGGTCTATGCAGCTACTGTCTCATCATTGGGCTAATAGTGCTTTCTGTCCTATTGTTCGTTTTTCTGGAAGAGTGGACTATCGCAAATTCCTTCTAGAGCAGTTTTTTGGTGCAGGTTTCTAGTGACTTAACTGTCTCGTCGATGAGCGGTGTTGTGGTATCGTCTTCAGGGTAGTAGACCAGTGAGCCAGTGGAGCACACTGCTCTCGCTGCTCAAGGTTGCAGGCCACGTGTCAGGGTTGCCTCTCTGTGGAGTTTGTTCCCAATCGTTGGTCAGTGGGTCTACCTCGTGGTTGCGAAACCGGTGGGGTTCGCCACGTGGTCAAGCAAAGTTTCACTAACAGTCACAATTCTAAAACATGGCAAAACTTCACAAACATAATCCAATAATCCTATCAAATAATCGCAATGAAACAAACGATTGATCATTTACTTTCTTGACAATGTCAGGCTGTGACTATACTGTCAATGAATGATTTTCATCCGTCACCTGCTTAGTATTCAGCTAGAAAGATCTATTAACGACGTGCGTCTTGCTACGATGATGTTCGGACAAAGACTAACTATCGTCACGCGCTGTGGTCAGCCCAAGCGCGCGAGATCTCAAGACTAGTAGCGCCACTGCGGGGGTGGCGGGTGATTGGTCAGCTGGGTGATGTCACGGCTTATCTGATGAAGCTGTTGCCTACGTATGCTTAACACAACCTTCTTCTGTCGTCTGCTAGTCAGCGAATTAACTGTACACAGGTCAAAGCAGACTGACCGTGTAGACATGAAGCTTAGTGCTGGGTTGAACTTGCCTATCGCGACAGAGCAGAAGAATGACATACGTTAAATGAGCAGAAGAGTGACAAACGATAATGAGCAGCAAACGGCATGCACGCTATAGCCATAGAGCAAGGAGACACTAGGTATAACGGAACAACATCCCTGACGTGCCCATTTGATTTAGGGGAGTATTTACAGCTCCCGCGTCTAAAGGGCGACTACGCTACACTCCTCTTCCTATCCTATCCTATCCTGTCCCGTAACCCGAAGGTCGTAGGGGCACCACAGATGATCGTTTAACCAGCATACTCCATCTTTCTCTGTCCTCAGCAGCCCTGATGGCTTCGCTCAGTGTCAAACCAGTCCATTCTCGAATGTTGTCCTCCCACCTCTTTTTCGGTCTCCCTCTTCTTCTACCTCCTTGCACTGTGCCTTGCAGAATAGTCTTTGCAAGGCCTGATGATCTGGTGACGTGGCCATACCATCGGAGTTTCCGTTTCTTCACCACTGTTAGCAGGTCATCGTGTTGTCCAATGGCTTGTGTGATGGTCTGTCGGACTTCGTCGTTGGTGATGTGTTGGGTATAGGAAATGCCCAGAAGTCTTCTGTAGCACCTCATCTCCATGCTTTGTATTCTTCGTTGGAGATCTGCTGTGAGGGTCCATGCTTCGCAAGCATATAGGAAGATGGAGATGACAAGGGAACGCAGCAGTCTTACTTTGGAATGTAGACTGATGGTCCTGTCTTTCCAAATGGGCTTCAACCTTGTCAGGGCAGCAGTTGTTTGTGCGATCCTGGAGAGGACTTCCTGTCGGGACCCATTGTCTGATACAATGGCTCCTAAATATTTGAAGCTATGCACTGTGTTGAGGGATTGGCCTTGGACTTTGATGTCCGTATTGATGCCATTGGTGTTGTTGGTCATCATTTTGGTCTTCTCTGCACTTATTTCCATTCCATAGGCTCTGGAGGTGGTGTCAAGCCTCTGTACCAGCTGTTCAAGTTCTTGTTCCTCTCCAGCCAATCCATCAATGTCATCTGCAAAACGAAGATTGGAGATTGCTCTACCCCCTATGCTGACTGTGCCTTCATGGTCTGCAAGAGCATCTGACATGATGCGCTCTAGGAAGATGTTGAAGAGTGTTGGAGAGAGTAGGCATCCTTGACGCACACCGATTGTTGTTCTGAACCAGTTCCCGATGGCGCTGTTGTGGAGGACTGCACTGGTAGCCTTGTCATACAGGCTTTTGATGACTTCAATAATTTTAGGGCTGATGTTGTACACTTTCATTGTTGCCCATAGAGCTGCATGCCAGACTCGGTCAAACGCCTTCTTGAAGTCTATGAACACATGATATAGATGTTGTTGGTGCTGTAGGTATTTCTCACAGATTATTCTGAGGTTGAAAATCTGCTCAGTGGTACTTCGCCCTGCCATGAATCCTGCTTGTTCTTCAGCTATGATTTGTTCAGCTTGGGGTTTCAACCTGTTGAGTATTATTTTCAGGAGGACCTTGCTGGGATGGCTGATGAGGCTGATGGTCCGGTAATTTTCACATTCCTGAAGGTTACCTTTTTTGGGAAGAGTGATGACAAGCGACTGGGTCCATGGTATAGGCCACTCCCCACTCTGCCAGATCTTGTTACAGATAATGGTGAGTGCATCAATCATCGCTTCTCCTCCTGCTTGTAGCAGTTCCGCGGGTATGTTGTCCACTCCCGCTGACTTCCCTTTCTTTAGCGATTGCACTGCTGCCTCAACTTCTTCCCGGAGAATTGGGAGGATTTCTTCTTCTTCTCTGTTCTCGGGACATGCTAGAACTGATGGGTCTCCATTTGGTGTATGGTTGTAAAGGTCAGAGCAGTACTCTGTCCATCTGTCCAAGACTTCTTGTTCTTCTGTAAGGCATATGCCAGACTTGCTTTGGATCGTGGAGACTTTGGGCTGTTTGACACTTGTCAGCCGCTTCACAGTCTGGTAGGCCTTCTTGCTGTTGTTCTTGTTCAGACTGTTCTCTATTTCCTGGCATTGATCTTCTATCCAGTTCTCCTTTGCTGTGCGCATGCCTTTTCGGATGTCATTGTTGATTTTTCGGTATACATCAGCTCCCTGTGAGGTGTTCTTTTTCCTTTTCATCTCTCTTCGTTTGTCACACAGATCCAAAAGTTCAGGTGTGATCCACGGCTTCTTCTTTGGTCGGTGCTTGCCAAGGATCTCAGTGGCGGCATCTGTCACAGCTGAGTTGAAGGTGGTGGTCATGGTGTTGACATCTACTTCACCAGCCCCCAAAATGAGCAGTGGTGCAAATTTCCCTCCAATTGTGGCCTGAAATAGTTCTGCCACCTCCGGGTCTTGCAGTTTGTCCAGGTCGAACTTCAGTCTAGTGCACTTTGCTGTATTTACTCTCTTCAAGTGGAGCCGGAAAGACATCATCACGAGATCGTGGTCACTTCCGATGTCTGCTCCTGGAAAAGTGCGTGTCCTGCCAATGTTGATGCTTGATTTGAAGCGTTTCTTGACCATGATGTAGGCTATTTGGTTGTGATGCTCCCCGCCAGGACTGTGCCATGTCCATCGTCTGGAGTTTTTGTGGAGACCAAGCGTGTTTGCCAGTACCAGATTGTTGTATCTGGCAAACTCCAAGAGTCTCAGACCCCTGTCATTTGTCTCGTTGTTGCAGTGGGGTCCACATGTGTCTCCCCAGTTGTGGTGCGCATCTTGGCCAACCTTGGCATTCCAGTCGCCTTGCACTATGACTATGTCCTTCTTCGGCACTTGGTCAAGGACCGCCTGTAGATTTTCATAAAAATCCTCCACTTCGCTGTCGTCATAGTCTGATGTTAGGGCATAGGCCTGGATGATGGTGATGTTGAAAGGGGCTGCTCTCAGGCGGATGGTAATGAGTCTACAGGAGACTGGGCGGCAACCCATGACAGTGGCTAGAATGTTCTTGTGGACCAAGAATCCAACGCCGTGTTCGTGCCTGTCATCTCTACCGCTGAAATAGAGCTTGTGGCCTTTGTCGGTCGTTGTTTCACCTAGGCCTTTCCAGCGCAGTTCGCTGATGCCTAGAACGTTCCATCGATAGTGGTCCAACTCGTGGGCCAGTTCTTCTAATTTTCCTTCCGCAGTTAGGGTCCTGACATTCCAGGTTCCTATGACGATGTTGTTTCTCGTGCGGATCTTGCTAAATTGTCCATCAGTAGCATACTTAACACCTCCGTCCTGGTGGCTAACGGAAGGCGCGGTCATTGTGCCGGGCACTCCTCTTACGATCGTTTAAATCGAATGAAGGGAGAGTACTCATGCAATAGAGTGAGGGTGATCAGTCTCATGCTTGTTACTTCCTATACACAATGGCCGGTAATAAAGAAGTAATTCCAAAAAATTCTCAACAATATCGACCAACAAAAATTCTCAGCATTATACAAAGCTTCTTCTAGCAACAACGCAAAATCAAATCAAAGGTAAATACGATCTGTTATTGCATGCTTTGCAAAACAAAATGATCGGATTTATCGTGCGCGTCTCAAACGTAAAACATGTAGTCTGACTACGAAACATAATGCTACTACCGCTATGCTAAAATGTAGTCTATGATTCACAACGTTATGCTATCATGTAGTCTATATATATAAATTGCTTAGCCGGAAGTCCTTCTTCGCCTCTACTGTAAAGTTTGTCCGGTATGGACGCTGATCTGGGCAGGTGCTGGGCGCTGCGGATCGGCCTGCTGTGCGCTCAAAACCCGCGAAATCGTTATAGCCGACATTTCCTTACCGAACGTTTGACCGTTTCTGAGATAAATAAATAAACAAACTGTCCACAAACTGCAATAGCCTCATTCTGCGCGCGGTTTCAATTCAACCCGTGTCAAGAACGTGCCGTTCCCTAATACCGCAAATTTTGTTTTATTTCCATTCAAAACACTTTTGCACTCATGTCACCAATCTTACAAAATTTTGTGTTTAACTAATTAAATTTGATTAATTAAAGAACGATTCGAGGTTTCAGCATGTTTTCCCCTAAAAAATAAAAAATTAATGGTTTTTGTTACACTCGGTTTGATGTTGGTGTTTTCTATCAGTAGTGGATTCAGCCCCAATGCTGAAGTACTGATGAGTGTAGCTCAGATTCGTTTATTCACGCAACCCGCTCAATCAGCATACAAGTCACAAAGTCGACGTATGAAGTTTTCCACTTTTATTCAGCACACATCAACAACTGCATACAATCGCTTTCCACTTTCAACTTTTACTTTCCAACTCACTATCAACAACTTTCACTACTCTTTTGAAACATTGCGGCACTTAAATAGTCTCTTGATACTCCCGAACACCCTGGATCAATCTCGTATGACGCAATTTAACCAATCTTCTAACTTCGTCATTACTGTCTTACGTCATACCTATTTCTTCTCATACTTCGATATCCATCGGGAAGTTTCCATCGATAGTAAATACTCAAAATCTAGAGAATTCTCCAACAATATCGACCAACTAAAATTATCAACGTTATACAAAGCCTCTCCTAACAACAATGCAAACTCAAATCAAAGGTAAATAAACTCCATTATTGAATACTTTGCAAAACGAAACGATTAGATCTATCGTGCGCGTTTCAGACATACTACCATTCGTGTTTCAACGTAACAGTTTTCATACGAAGCCTTGGTAGCTCACTTAGTAAGACATTTGCCTACCATGTTGGCGACCCAAGTTCAAATCTCCCGCGGGCGATAATTTTTTTAATGTTTTTTTTTTTTACACTACAATATGGATATTTTTCTTTATAATTTAGGCTTTTTACTTTAAACTTATTTATTTATTTATTATTATTATTATTATTATTATTATTATTATTATTATTATTATTATTATTATTATTTACAAACTAATAATAATAATTATTATTATTATAATAATGATAATATCTTATATCAAATTTTATTTTAAAACCTTGGTATTTTTTATCATTTCTATTTGTATTCTATATTCAATATTATTATTATTATTATTATTATTATTATTATTATTATTATTATTATTATTATTATTATTATTATTATTATTATTTATAAACTAATAATAATAATAATTATTATTATTATTATAATTATAATATCTTATATCAAATTTTATTTTAAAACCTTGGTGTTTTTTATGATTTCTATTTGTATTATTCTATATTCATTATTATTATTATTATTATTATTATTATTACTATTATTATTATTATTATTATTA
The DNA here is from genome assembly GCA_036898135.1 of Oncomelania hupensis. Taxonomy (NCBI): domain Eukaryota; kingdom Metazoa; phylum Mollusca; class Gastropoda; order Littorinimorpha; family Pomatiopsidae; genus Oncomelania; species Oncomelania hupensis. The sequence continues at coordinate 21,292,359 of CM072526.1, forward strand.
TTATTATTATTATTATTATTATTATTATTATTATTATTATTATTATTACCAAGGATCGGGATGGGGTGGTACGTGTAGGTAAAATGGGGCTACGGGTAGGTTTAAAGGGGCATGGGTAGGCATAACGGTGATACGGATATATATATAAGGGAGTATGGTGATGGTCGATTCCTTTCATCCATACCTGCGAAACGATCAACGGGGAAGTATCAAGGAGGGATCAGGGAGGTTACAAGGGGGGTACGGAAGGTATCAAGGGGGTATGGGGAGGTATCAGGCGGGTTCTGGGAGGTATCAAGGAGGTATGGTGAGGCATCATGGGGGGGGGACGGGGAGATATCAGGAGGGAGGGGGGTATGGTGAGGTATCCAGGGGAATATGGGGAGGACTGGTATCATCGTCCAAATGAAACTCGCAGACGACAGTTGTCTCTCTGTCTACATTTTAAACAGCAACCTGTGTACCCTGGCTTGCCAGGGTACGAAAACCACTAGTCTATAATACATGGGTCTGCTACCGCTATGCTATCATTGAGTCTAACTAGGAATCATAGGGCTACATTGCCTGGGTCAATGGCAGTTCAACAAAACCGCTCAGTACTAATTATTATTTTGGACATGTTTTGAGTAAAAGGACATAACATAACTGAATATGGACATTGTAGACGTGGTTCTGTATCATCCAAATGTTTTGAAAGTTATTACTACGTCACCTGTTCGTAGATTTTTATAGACTGTTGGAAATTATGTTTTTTTAAATAGTTATGTTTTAAAAGTTCAATTTTCATTGTCTAATGTCATCTGAATGTGTCAACAGACATTAAATGAAACACAGATTGATTTCCTCACGTTTTACCTCGTGGTTGGTGATTGTATTTAAGTTATCACACACAAACTCATTTGACGGCGGCTAAGTGGTGGCATAAACTTTAAGATTATTCTGAGTCACTGCGAGTTCAAAACTTTATAACCTCTACATTTAAACAAATCTATTATTTGCAGAAAGTCACCTCTTAAACGATAATTATATATACTTTTTTTTCTTAAGTCTTTTCGTATGCTGAGTTAAGGGTTCAATATCCGTTTAACTTTAAGATTATTCTGAGTCACTGCGAGTTCAAAACTTTATAACCTCTACATTTAAACAAATCTATTATTTGCAGAAAGTCGCCTCTTAAACGATAATTATATATACTTTTTTTTCTTAAGTGTTTTCGTATGCTGAGTTAAGGGTTCAATATCCGTTTTATTGAAAAGGTAATTGTTGGATGTGCCTACCCTTATTCTGAACTTTAAACTGATTTAAATAGGAGAAAATGCTATATAAATACACATTATTATTATTATTATTATTATTATTATTATTATTATTATTATTATTATTATTATTATTATTATTATTATTGTTATTGTTATTATTATATGTATGTATGTATGTATGTATGTATGTATGTATGTATGTGTGTGTGTGTGTTGCTCCAGACTTGAATCAATATGAATCAACAAGACGGTCATCTTCTTCATACGCCTGTGTTAGAAAATGTGGATGGATTGGGGAAACAAATGAGGTCACCACGTGTCGCCAATGGTACCTTTCCTTGGGTCTTGCGTGGCAAGGTTAACAAACGTTCATTGGGTCTTCGCTGCCTGAAACATTGTCTTATTTTGTTGGGATTATTTATTTTGATGACCTTTTCATGTTGGTGTGTTAACTGTCCATTCCACTTATTATTTTACTGTTCCCCATCCCTTAATCTCACTCCCAAAAAATGAACAAAACAAAACTAAATAAACATAAAAAATATATATTTAAATAAACAAATAGAAAACTAATAATTATTGAAATTTTTAAAAGAAAGTAATATAAAAAAATAAATAAATAAAAAATTTGAATATAATAAACAAAATATAAATAATTTAACAAAAGAAAGAAATGCTGTAAATGTCTGAGAAGTAACAATAAACAATTAGACTGCAACTGTATTTGAGATAATAATTTGGAATGCTATTCTAAAACATAAAGTGCACACACACACACACACACAAAAGGACAATCTTTTTTAAATGAATTATTTAGCTTTAAATTAATTGAAGAAATAAAATACAAAAAAATTTAATTCATTACTTATATTTGATATTAAAAGTATAATTTAGAATAAACTTCCAAACTTTCTTTTAGATGAGAGTATAAACCGAAGTCTAGTCTGTGTTTGCATGCATTCCACTTAGGACTCGTGTCGTATACAATTGAGTGTTAATAACATAAATACACATATCAAGCACTAGCATAGGTAGTGTATACTTATACTGTGTTGGGCATTAAGTCCTAAATACACCTATCATGCACTAGCACAGGCAGTGTATACTTATACTGTGTTGGGCATTGCATCCTAAATACACCTATCAAGCAGTAGCACAGGCAGTGTATACTTATACTGTCTTGGGCATTAGATCCTAAATACACCTATCAAGCACTAGCACAGGCAGTGTATACTTATACTGTCTTGGGCATTACATCCTAAATACACCTATCAAGCACTAGCACAGGCAGTGTATACTTATACTGTCTTGGGCATTACATCCTAAATACACCTATCAAGCACTAGCACAGGCAGTGTATACTTATACTGTCTTGGGCATTAGATCCTAAATACACCTATCAAAGCTCTAGCACAGGCAGTGTATACTTATACTGTCTTGGGCATTAGATACTAAATACACCTATCAAGCACTAGCACAGGCAGTGTATACTTATACTGTCTTGGGCATTAGATACTAAATACACCTATCAAGCACTAGCACAGGCAGTGTATACTTATACTGTCTTGGGCATTAGATCCTAAATACACCTATCAAGCACTAGCACAGGCAGTGTATACTTATACTGTCTTGGGCATTACATCCTAAATACATCTATCAAGCACTAGCACAGGCAGTGTATACTTATACTGTCTTGGGCATTAGATCCTAAATACACCTATCAAGCACTAGCACAGGCAGTGTATACTTATACTGTCTTGGGCATTACATCCTAAATACACCTATCATGCACTAGCACAGGCAGTGTATACTTATACTGCCTTGGGCATTAAGTCCTAAATACACCTATCATGCACTAGCACAGGCAGTGTATACTTATACTGTCTTGGACATTACATCCTAAATACACCTATCATGCACTAGCACAGGCAGTGTATACTTATATTGTGTTGGGCATTACATCCTAAATACACCTATCAAGCACTAGCACAGGCAGTGTATACTTATACTGTCTTGGACATTACATCCTAAATACACCTATCATGCACTAGCACAGGCAGTGTATACTTATATTGTGTTGGGCATTACATCCTAAATACACCTATCAAGCACTAGCACAGGCAGTGTATACTTATACTGTGTTGGGCATTACATCCTAAATACACCTATCATGCACTAGCACAGGCAGTGTATACTTATACTGTCTTGGGCATTAGATCCTAAATACACCTATCAAGCACTAGCACAGGCAGTGTATACTTATACTGTCTTGGGCATTAGATCCTAAATGCATCTATCAAGCACTAGCACAGGCAGTGTATACTTATACTGTGTTGGGCATTAGATCCTAAATACACCTATCAAGCACTAGCACAGGCAGTGTATACTTATACTGACTTGGGCATTAGATCCTAAATACACCTATCAAGCACTAGCACAGGCAGTGTATACTTATACTGACTTGGGCATTACATCCTAAATACACCTATCAAGCACTAGCACAGGCAGTGTATACTTATACTGTCTTGGGCACTAGATCCTAAATACACCTATCAAGCACTAGCACAGGCAGTGTATACTTATACTGTGTTGGGCACTAGACCCTCCCTCTCTCCCACCCTGATCACCAAGGATTGCGCTCAGCTTTCTCAACCAGTAGTTAATGTGCATCAAGCAAGCGTCCACCCGGCTTAAATGAGATCTTGTATTGGCCCGCGCCTTGAGCTAAGAAAAGCTTTGTATAAGATTTTGTAAAAAAAAAAAAGAAAAAAAAAAGAATAATTATTATAATTGTCAATTGTTATTCACATGAAGTCTGTGGTGAAGTGTTTTGTAAATCCAGTAGCATCATGTCAATTCTAAAATGTTAAAAAGGCAAGTGTGGTGTCTTTGAATTTGACCTAGTGTTGATACCTCAATTAATGAAGTTATTTTTTACATAATGTTTGTGGGGCACGCTTGACACAGAGAGAGAGAGAGAGAGAGAGAGAGAGAAGTTGAGGGAGAGAGGGGTAGAGAGAGGAAGGAAGAGAGAGAGAAAGAGAGAGAACAAATTGCACTGCTTAAAATCTCCATTCTGTTGGCAAATAGATTCATTTTAATTGTAATCCTTAATTTACAATAGTGCACACAAATGCGACAATGGTAATACATGTACTGATGTACACATATATACATTACATCGGGCATTATCTATACTTATACATTGCTTTTGGCACTATGTACATTATTAATTAATATAAATATTAACATCACATATAAATTACTTTTAGAACAATGTATATGTGTATTAATACATATTAACTTCACATATACATTACTGCTGATACTATTTGCACGATTATACAAATTACACCACCTAGATTTCTTCATACACCATTTACTTGATTATACAAATTAACACCATCTAAATTACTTCGGGCACTATACGTACAGGATTATTAATATGATGATTATTATGATTACACAAATTTACATCACCTAAATTACGTCAGGCACTATGTACATGACTATAGAAATTTACATCACCTAAAATACTGCAGGTACTATTTACATGTTTATACAAATTTACATGGCCTACATGTCGCACACATAAAGGTAAAAAAAAGGTAAAGGTAGTCCCATAGCCTTGTGGCCGTAGGGGAGCGTGATGTTGGAAATCACACTTATCTTGGGCCAGCGTAATGAGGGTGATGCCCATCTCTCTCCCTCGCTGCTTTACCTTCCCCACCCTCAAGAGAGTAGGTACTCAGTCACAGTTGAGTCAACTGGGGGCGTTGTTATTTGTCGCTTCACGTTTTTGCGGTCACCCATCCAAGTGCTAACCGCACTGGACGGTGCTTAACTTGCGACACAGTAGCGAGTGCTTCAACCACTGCGCTATCCGACACCCCGTCGCACACATGAGAGACAAAAATAAATTAACGATTATAAATTACTTCAGACACTATTTAGTTAGTTAGTTAGTTAGTTAGTTATTTTTTTGTATATTTTGATACTCTGCTAATAAAGGTTTTGTTAAACAAAACAAAAATGTAACAGTGTTGATGTTTTAGCTTGGCTTGAATAGATTGTAATTCCCATTCTACTGCCTCGTAGTGTTTCAGTTTGTGTGCTTTGTGAGCAGAATTATGTCTTGAACTGTCGTTACAGCTTGCTACTGAAAATTTTTTAAAACTACTGAAATTTGGTTTGTTTGCTACTGATGAGCATTTTGAGTGTGCACAGGTCTGCTTTTATGATTGTTTAAATCGATTGGAGGGAAATAACTTGTGCAATATTGTTAGTGATCAACTTCATGCTTGTTACTTCCCTTATACAATGACTAGTGGTTAAATGTAGACAGAGAGACAACTCTGCCGTGAACTGACAAAACCGAGCAAGTCCACAAAACCTACTTTCGAGAAAATCGACGTTTTGTGTTGCGCTATATTACGCGATCGTTTCTGGAAGTTTAAGGGCATATTATAATGCAATTCCTCGATTTCAGAGTGCATACCTTGAATGTTAAAGAAATGTTTGATAGATTTGATGTTTTAAGACTATTTGTGGACTTGCTTTGTTTTGTCAGATTATTCTTGAGATAGGTCTTTGTTGAGAACATGACAAAACCAAGCAAGTCACCCACTTGGTTTTGTCAGTTTATTATTGAATTAAATCCTTGTTAAACAAATTCACAAAACCATGTAAGTCAAATCCGCTTGGTTTTGTCAGTTTATTATTAAGTAAATCCTTGTTTTCAAAATTCACCAAACCAAGTAAGTCCCATAGGCCGTTTCGTTTCTTTGTTAAAAAGTCTGACGAGATGAGTCACATAAGTTGGGTTTTGTAAGATGTGGGTGCGGCAGTTACAGTGGGTGTATATGTGTGCCTGTTTATTATTGTTTTTATCCATTCTTCACTTAATATTCCTGGGTTGGTATGCAGGAGTCATGGTTATGGGGTAGCCCATAGCGCAGTGGGTAGGCGCCGGTGTCCAATGCCGATGGTCGCGGGTTCGAGCTCCGCACGGGGCAAAAATTTGTGATTCTTACGAGACTTTACGGGTCACCGAGGGTTTTCTCCGGGTACTCCGGCTTCCTCCCTCCCTTCAAAATAATATTAGATGCAGCCAATTTAATTTTAAAAATACAAAACTATTTCCTTTCAGTTTCCTATTGTAGCGATCTTCCTGCCTTTACACCACGTGTATGTCTTGTATTTTGTTGCCCTTGTTGTGTGTCTGTAATATATTTGTTGCTGTTTGTTTGTAGGTTCGGGCACTGAATAGAATAGACCCAACGTTTCCCGGCGTGTCGTAAGAGGCGACTAACAGGGGTAATGTTAACACGGCATCACTGGGCGAAAGTCTTCTACACAAAAGTCACCGGCCAGGGCGATGAACCTCACGTTACTACAGGTTCAACGACCACGTGCTCAGGGCTAAGGCGAGCCACACTGTATTCGTGGATTTCGGCTGTGGCCAACAGCCTGGAGAGGATTGGGCACCGCCAGGTCTTTTTTTGCCCAAGACACACTACAGGCATGATGACACTATCCACTAATTCCATACCGGATCGGTCGTCGCCCGGCTCAAGGGCCGCGCCATCCGTTGGCCACCAAGACGGAGGTGTTAAGTATGCAACTGATGGACAATTTAGCAAGATCCGCACGAGAAACAACATCGTCATAGGAACCTGGAATGTCAGGACCCTAACTGCGGGAGGAAAACTAGAAGTACTGGCCCACGAGTTGGACAACTATCGATGGAACGTTCTAGGCATCAGCGAACTGCGCTGGAAAGGCCTAGGTGAAACAACGACCGACAAAAGCCACAAGCTCTATTTCAGCGGTAGAGATGACAGGCACGAACACGGCGTTGGATTCTTGGTCCACAAGAACATTCTAGCCACTGTCATGGGTTGCCGCCCAGTCTCCTGTAGACTCATTACCATCCGCCTGAGAGCAGCCCCTTTCAACATCACCATCATCCAGGCCTATGCCCCAACATCAGACTATGACGACAGCGAAGTGGAGGATTTTTATGAAAATCTACAAGCGGTCCTTGACCAAATGCCGAGGAAGGACATAGTCATAGTGCAAGGCGACTGGAATGCCAAGGTTGGCCAAGATGCGCACCACAACTGGGGAGACACATGTGGACCCCACTGCAACAACGAGACAAATGACAGGGGTCTGAGATTCTTGGAGTTTGCCAGATACAACAATCTGGTACTGGCAAACACGCTTGGTCTCCACAAAAACTCCAGACGATGGACATGGCACAGTCCCGGGGGGGAGGGGGGGAGCATCACAACAAAATAGACTACATCATGGTCAAGAAACGCTTCAAATCAAGCATCAACATTGGCAGGACACGCACTTTTCCAGGAGCAGACATCGGAAGTGACCACGATCTCTTGATGATGTCTTTCCGGCTCCACTTGAAGAGAGTAAATACAGCAAAGTGCACTAGACTGAAGTTCGACCTGGACAAACTGCAAGACCCGGAGGTGGCAGAACTATTTCAGGCCACAATTGCACCACTGCTCATTTTGGGGGCTGGTGAAGTAGATGTCAACACCATGACCACCACCTTCAACTCAGCTGTGACAGATGCCGCCACTGAGATCCTTGGCAAGCACCGACCAAAGAAAAAGACGTGGATCACACCTGAACTTTTGGATCTGTGTGATAAACTAAGAGATATAAAAAAATAAAAAAATAAAGAACACCTCACAGGGAGCTGATGTCTACCGAAAAATCAACAATGACATCCGAAAAGGCATGCGCACAGCAAAGGAGAACTGGATAGAAGATCAATGCCAGGAAATAGAGAACAGTCTGAAAAAGAACAACAGCAAGAAGGCCTATCAGACTGTAAAGCGGTTGACAAGTGTCAAACAGCCCAAAGTCTCCACGATCCAAAGCAAGTCTGGCATATGCCTTAAAGAAGAACAAGGAGTCTTGGACAGATGGACAGAGTACTGCTCTGACCTTTACAACCATACACCAAATGGAGACCCATCAGTTCTAGCATGTCCCGAGAACAGAGAAGAAGAAATCCTCCCAATTCTCCAGGAAGAAGTTGAGGCAGCAGTGCAATCGCTAAAGAAAGGGAAGTCAGCGGGAGTGGACAACATACCCGCGGAACTGCTACAAGCAGGAGGAGAAACGATGATTGATGCCCTCACCATTATCTGTAACAAGATCTGGCAGAGTGGAGAGTGGCCTATGCCATGGGCCCAGTCGCTTGTCATCACTCTTCAAAAAAAGGTAACCTTCAGGAGTGTGAAAATTACCGCACCGTCAGCCTCATCCTACATCCCAGCAAGGTCCTCCTGAAAATAATACTCAACAGGTTGAAACCCCAAGCTGAACAAATCATAGCTGAAGAACAAGCAGGATTCAGGGCAGGGCGAAGTACCACTGAAAAGATTTTCAACCTCAGAATAATCTGTGAGAAATACCTACAGCACCAACAACATCTATATCATGTGTTCATAGACTTCAAGAAAACGTTTGACCGAGTCTGGCATGCAGCTCTATGGCAACAATGAAAGTGTACAACACCAGCCCTAAAATTATTGAAGTCATCAAAAGCCTGTATGAAAAGGCTACCAGTGCAGTCCTCCACAACAGCGCCATCGGGAACTGGTTCAGAACAACAATCGGTATGCGTCAAGGATGCCTACTCTCTCCAACACCCTTCAACATCTTCCTAGAGCGCATCATGTCAGATGCTCTTGCAGATCACGAAGGCACAGTCAGCATAGGGGTAGAGCAATCTCCAATCTTCGTTTTGCGGATGACATTAATGGATTGGCTGGAGAGGAACAAGAACTTGAACAGCTGGTACAGAGGCTTGACACCACCTCCAGTGCTTATGGAGGGAAATAAGTGCAGAGAAGACCAAAATGATCACCAACAACACCAATGGCATCAACACGGACATCAAAGTCCAAGGCCAATCCCTCAACACAGTGCATAGCTTCAAATATTTAGGAGCCATTGTATCAGACAATGGGTCCCGACAGGAAGTCCTCTCCAGGATCGCACAAACAACTGCTGCCCTGACAAGGTTGAAGCCATTTGGAAAGACAGGACCACCATTCTACATTCCAAAGTAAGACTGCTGCGTTCCCTTGTCATCTCCATCTTCCTATATGCTTGCGAAGAATGGACCCTCACAGCAGATCTACAACGAAGAATACAAAGCATGGAGATGAGGTGCTACAGAAGACTTCTAGGCATTTCCTATACCCAACACATCACCAACGACGAAGTCCGACAGACCATCACACAAGCCATTGGACAACACGATGACCTGCTCACAGTGGTGAAGAAACGGAAACTCCGATGGTATGGTTACGTCACCAGATCATCAGGCCTTGCAAAGACTATTCTGCAAGGCACAGTGCAAGGAGGTAGAAGAAGAGGGAAACCGAAAAAGAGGTGGGAGGACAACATTCGAGAATGGACTGGTTTAACACTGAGCGAAGCCATCAGGGCTGCTGAGGACAGAGAAAGACTTAGTATGCTGGTTAAACGATCATCTGTGGTGCCCCTACGACCTCAGGGTTACGGGACAGGATAGGATAGGATAGAATAGTTTGTTTGTTTGTTTCCACACCTCGTGGAAGTTGCCGCGTAGGATCCTTCATGGTGGGCAGGAATGTACATGAAGAAAACTCTTTTTCAAAAAGCAGAACACGTCCTTTGCTGACTGAAATTTCGCCATCTTTTTCACAGGAAAATAATATTGCACAGCAGCAATAACATGGATTCTCACTGGTCCACTTCATCTTAAGGCACTTTCTCATTGGTCGGGAGGACTTACTTTTCTTTGTCAGGTTATTGTAGAAGATGACGTCATCATGCCAACTCGAGCATCAGCCAGAGGATCGCCGAAACAAAATCGCAGGGGACTTGCTTGGTTTTATTAGTTTATTCCCCCACTTAAATGTTTTTTAACAAGGACTTACTCTATGATATCTCCAAATCTAAACATAGTTCGGATTTGATTTTTACAGGTAAGATGCGTCATTCTCTTGCAAGTTTGATGGCGCCAAAAAACTCATTTTCGACCTTAGGTGGACTTACTCGGTTTTGTCAAATCACGGCAGAACTGATGATGATGATGATGATGATGATGATGGGAATGATGATGATGATGATGATGATGATGATGATGATGATGATGATGATGATGATGATGATGGTGATGATGATGATGACACCCATTACACCAAGGTACCAGAGCACTCAAGATACACCTCCAATATTCGCTGCTTAGCGTGTACAGGATACATCGTGATATATTCAAGATACGCTTTTTATTCGCTGAATAAGGGACGGTAAATCTTTTACATTTCATTCTAAGTCAAGTCAAGTCAATGCATTCTTTATTTCTCAGAAAGAAAAATGTGGATTGTCGCTTTGCAAGACAAGACAGGATTTCATAGTGGCAATAAACACAGTGACAGCAATGGAATAGTAATATGACATTGAGGAAAAATAAACCCACACACACCCACACCCTCCCACACCCACCCACCCACACACCCACACACACCCTTACACACACACACCCACCCACACACACACACATATATTTGCAATACATCACAACTGGGTTTATTTAAGAATGTAGGAATCGGAAAGTGATTGTTTGACGGAAAAGGGTTAGGGCCAGGGCTAGGGATAGATCTACAACTAACCCTTACCCGAACCTTTGTCTCAAAAGTTGACCTAGTTCGTCTCCTATAGGCGACGAAATAGGTCGAATTTTCTTCAAAATTTCTCCGAAAATTGACTGTATTTTCTCCGTCCCGCATAGAGCACTCCTGTGTACTTAAAACACTCTCATGCACTACAACTGCACTCTCATGCACTAAAAGAGCACTCCCGCGCACTTAGAAAAAAGTGGGGTCCTGGAAAAAAGTGGGTTCCAAGTAAATAAACCCATTTGTTACTAGAAAAGACAAGGTCTGAAACCCATTTGTGCCTTTTTTCACGTGCACCCATACACACCCACAATATGACATAGGTTACATTACATGAAGGATCCATTACAACAAATAAGTTCATAGCAGGTGGAAAAGGTTACGCGAATGAGCACTCTCGGAAGGGGTAAGTGGTGGAAATGGGTCGGTGGTAGCAAAACAGTGCGGGGAAGGGGGTGGGTTTAACACATACAGACAATAGTCCGTCTGGGGTGATTCTGTCCTAACGCTGCATTCGGCGCCGCCCGACTAACGCATTAAAGCATTTGACTGCGTTAGGAACAAAATGTTGCCATAGGTTATTATGAAGTTAAAAGTGATGATGATGATGATGATGATGATGATGATGATGATGATGATGATGATGATGATGATGATGATGATATCCACTTGTAAGGCCCAGTTTATCCATACATTACGGCATCTTGGTTGCAGTGACACGTTCAACACGTCGCATTGCTGTTCGGTCACTCACAATTCAACAAAACAACAGGCACATTGATTCCTTTACTGCCTGATAAATAGGTCAGATCTTGTCCTTTAACCATGGCCTAGTGCCTGACTCGTAAGTTAAGAACACAGGCGCCCGTATCTGGATCCCTCTGCTAACTAGAATACAAGGTATAAAACTAGGGTTGCCCGGCCGACGGCTTAACTGACAGGTCAATATCGCCTATGTCCAATCCGTACGAACAAACTACAATACTTCTCCGTATCTATATGTAGACTCCTGTTACGACGCCGAACAAATTAACCTCGTAGCTGATGTCGGTTTTCACACCTACACCCACATGACGGCGGTCAGTGATGGCATTACCTTTGTGATTGTGACTGCGAGTTCATAAAAGTAACATTTACACAACTGTGTTACACGCTAAAGTCATCTCTTAACGAGAATTCGATTTCTTACAAGAAATGTTTTCGTATTCTGTTTTACCGGTTCAAACTCTATTTTAATGATACTTGTTGGATGTACCTACCCCGATTCTGCGCTTTGAACTAGGGAAAAGCACGTTATAAATACAATTGTTATTATTATTATTATTATTATTATTATTATTATTATTATTATTATTATTATTATTATTATTATTATTATTATTATTATTATTGAAGGCAATTATATATTTATTATATAACAGAAGGGAGAAAGGGTGGGGAGAGGATTCACAACGGCTGTACCGAAGCTTTTCAGATTTTGAGCCAGGCTAGCTATAAATAGCTTCTCCGATCCTTCCTTTCTCTGAAAGGGAGCTGCCGTCAAGCTATAAATAGCCTGCAGCATGCGAAACGCGGAGGCACTAAACAGTGCTGCTCAGATAGTAATTGAGCTGGTGTGGATTCAGAAATCAACAAGCATCACATTAGTCGGGGAAAAATGTATTCAAGACAACAATAATTATGTACAGCAAAACATGAAATATTAAACTCGTAATGGGAGTACGTGCAGGGGACAAAATATGTTACCTGAAGGGGGATGAAGAAACTGACAGAGGAGGGCGTAACAAGTGAACAGCGACATAGGAAATAAAAACAGGGCGGACTTAAAACAAGGCAAAGACGGCTTTTCACGGAGAGAAAGAGGCAGTGAGTTCCAATTGGTGGAACTTGAAAAGAAGGAGCGCTGACCGAAAGTAAAAAGATTTGAGAGAGGGACCTTCAGTTTGAGGCAGTTGGCGGTGGATCGGAGTGTTCTGGATGGGGTGTACTGAGATAGCAGGGCGGTTTTATGCAAGCATTATTTTGGATGTCAAAATATTAAGTTTGTATTTAATGCGGTCAGAAACAGGAAGCCAGTGTATGTGCTTGAGGAAATGGGAGATGTGATCTGTCTTCTTCTTGCAAAGGACAAAACAGGCAGCACTGTTTTGTATGTGTTGCAGTCTGGAGATAGAGGAGGAAGGAAGACCAGCAAGGAGTGAGTTATAGTATCTGTTGAAGGAAGTGCAATGGAGCTGACGATAGAAGTACGACAAACAAGAGATGTGTTTTCTTTCAGCAAAAAGAGAGCTACAGTGGTCGATGCGAGATAGGATGGTGGCAGTGGCAAATCTTGGAATGGCGTCAGTAGTATGATAGTTCTCTGATGGAAGAAATGCGACAGAACTGGAGGAGCACGTACGAGACACAGAAAATATGTGATTTTTCATGGATAGGGTCTATTGTAACACCAAGATTTTTTTACTTCAGAAAAAGAGAGAGGGATTGAGGAGGTTGAAACCTGGAGGCATTTGGAAGATACTGTTGAGAGTTTTGAGCTTGTTCCTATCGGAATCGATTAAGTTTTGTTGCTATTTAGCCGTAGTTTGTTTTCTGTCATCCAGTTCTGAACGTCGTCGATGCATATAGAAACAGTCTGAAATACATTCAGTCTGGTCAGTAGGAGAGGTTTTGTGCAGTTGTGAGTCGTCAACAAAAGAACGATAATGAAGTGCGTGATTGTTAAAGACATGGTCAAGAGGCTGAGGGTAAAGGGAAAAAAGTACAGGTCTGAGGGCAGAACCTTGTGGGACTCCACAGAGCAGCTTTACAGACTTGGGTCTGTATCCGCCAATAGAGACGGTTTGCAATCAGTCTGTTAGTAGGAGCAGAACCAGTATAGAACAGTTTTGTAAATTCCAAAAGTAGTCTGCCTGCTCTGCTAGTGTCTAGTCGAAAGTGTTTTAAAAAAAGGGTCTCAGGTTCACTTTAAAATGACCCTGATACCAACTATATTAGGGATTGATTGCCTTGCCTGCTCATTTGCTACGCGGACTTCATAAAGACACCATGAAGAAACAGCAGATCTTCATGCTTCTTGTCTGTGCAATTCTTTTCAAACTACCGTAAGTTGCAAGCGACGCTAAGCTATTAGTAGTGGTAGTAATAGTAATTTGTGTACTCCTATCATATTGTGTGAGCAACCCCTTTCACAATCACCATCATTCAGGCCTATGCCCCAACATCAGACTATGACGACAGCGAGGTCGAGGATTTCTATGATCATCTGCAGGCTGTCCTTGACCAAGTGCCGAGGAAGGACATAGTCATAGCGCAAGGCGACTGGAATACCAAGGTTGGTCAAGATATGTAGGCTTACCACAATTGGGGACACACATGTGTATCCCATTGCAACAACAAGACAAATGACAGAGGTCCGGAATTTGCCAGATACAACAATCTAACACTGCAAACACGCTTGGTCCCCACAAAAAATCCAGACAATGGAACTGGCCTATTCCATTCCTATCCCGAAACTCGAAGGACGGTGAGGATCGTTTAACCAGCGTACTTCATCTTTCTCTGTCCTCAGCAACCCTCATGGCTTCGCTCAGTGTCAAGCCAGTCCATTCTCGAATGTTGTCCTCCCACCTCTTTTTCTGTCTGCCTCTTCTTCTGCCTCCTTGCACCGTGCCTTGCAGGATGGTCTTTGCAAGGCCTGATGCTCTGGTGAGGTGGCCATACCATCCGAGTTTCCGTTTTCTACACCACTGTGAACATGCCATCACTCCCCGTGGGGGTGCCGGGAGTTTCAGTATATTTGGAAATATATCTGGAAATTTAGTGCTTTAAATTCCCACTGTCGCTGTCTTTCTCCTTTGTTCTTTCTCACTCCTACTCTGTTCTATCGATCTACTACACTATCTTCTTCTTCGCTAGACCGATCACCTACCTTTTTTTTTTGAAAACTCTTCCGGGACCAAACTCCTCATTTGTGTGTGAGGTCTGTTGGATCAGCTTGAAAATATTGGACGCTTTCTGCCAAATGGTCACTGGGGCTTCCTATGATGTTATTATTTGGCTATATAGGCATTTTATATTTATGTGTTTTGTTGGTATTTTATAATGATTTTTGTATTCTATTTTGTTTTTGTAAACGGGGGTTCGATAAATTAGAGTATGGCCTCAGCGTCCCCTGCGTGGGATGTCTTTATTGTAAAGTGACCGGCTGGTAGATTGCCTTCAGTGTTACCACTAGGGTTGTTTCGGCAGATCTTTTATGCGGATTAGGGGTGATTCCTCTTTCAGCGAAGTTGCGGTCTTGATTTTGTGGTCCTGATTCGGCTCTTTGCAGTCCGCTGGACCCTGTAAGCAATGAATAACTAACTAACGAACGAACAAGCCATCATGTTGTCCAATGGCTTGTGTGACGGTCTGTCGGACTTTGTCATTGGTGCTGTGTTGGGTATAGAAAATGCCTATAAGTCTTCTGTAGCACCTCATCGCCATGCTTTGTATTCTTGGTTGTAGATCTGCTGTGAGGGTCCATGTTTCGCAAACGTATAGGAAGATAGAGATGACAAGTTAACACTCACTGTCAATGTTAAAAGGATCTGGGGAGGGGGCGTGGTTAAATTGGATCTCTTTAAGAGATGACTTTCTGCATATAGTACATTTGTGTAACTGGATTATAATGTTTTGAGCACGCAGTGACTCAGTACAGTCACGCAGTTTATGACACCACGGTCCGCAGTCAAGTGGGTTTTTATTGAGAGTATTCAGAGTGAACTTAAGTCTGCTGCCTCTGACCCCAAGAAAGTGTTTAGCATAGTGAACAGACTCCTAGGGAAGGAGGCATCGCCTCCCGTTCTTCCTACCCTCGGTGCTGAGGCTGCTGCGAGGACCCTGTCACAGTTCTTTAATGAGAAGATTCAGACTCTTAGAGATCAGCTAACACATAGAAAATGCAGTGTAAACTTGGGTGGTGCTAGTGAGGAGTGCACTAGGTTTGGTGGTGAAGCGTTCTCTTCATTTACACCGGTCTCCGAGGATCAGCTGCGTAAAGTGATTGCCAGGTCAAAGCCGACTTTCTCCAGTATTGATCCTGTTCCCACTAAGCTAGTGTTAGACAACCTTGACATTTTTCTGCCAGTCCTGGTTCACATTATCAATGCCAGCCTTACAGCGGGTTATGTTCCCCGCCCATTTAAGACAGCCGTTATACGGCCGCTTCTCAAGAAAACGACCTTGGATTCCGGTGTTGAGAAGAACTATCGCCCGGTTTCAAATCTTCCTTATGTGTCTAAGCTGCTTGAGCGTGTTGTTGCCGACCAGCTTGCGGAGCATGTGTCTCGCCATCAGCTGTTGGATAATTTCCAGTCAGCCTACAGGCCAGGACATTCCACAGAGACTGCTGTACTGCGGGTACTTAACGACATTCTCTGTGCTGCCGACCGTGGTAACTTCTCCTTGCTGATGATGCTCGACCTCAGCTCGGCGTTTGACCTCATCGACCACCAGCTGCTACTGCAGAGACTTCATCTGGAGTTTGGACTCGAGGGCTGCGTCCATCATTGGTTCCAGTCGTATCTTGAGGATAGGTTCCAGTACGTCACTGTGAACACCGCTGCATCTGATGTTACAAGACTGACATGTGGGGTTCCTCAGGGGTCCGTTTTGGGACCTATACTCTTCTCGCTGTATACCTCTGAGTTGGGCCGTATCATCGAGAGACACGGGCTAGGGAGGCAGCTGTTTGCAGATGACTCTGGCCTCTATGACTCTTTCCATCCTGATGACGCAGCTGCAGTGGAGTCTGCTAAGAAGATTGAGCTGTGTTGCTCTGACATCAATGTGTGGATGACGCACAACATGCTAAAGCTGAATGAGGACAAGACTGAGGCCATCATGTGTGGACCTAAGAGCAAAAGAGACGCTGTATCCCTGACCTCCATCAGTGTTGGGCAATCTGTGATTCCATTCTCGTCCACTGTCAGAGACCTCGGCATCATGATCGATGCCAACCTCACAATGGAGGATCACGTTGGTTCCGTGGTTAAGGGGTGCTACTTCCATCTCCGCTCGCGAACTTGTTTTTTCCAACCTAGTTCCAGTCATTCGCCGAAAAAGGCAATTCCCGAAGTCGAACGAAGCTCTCCGAGTCGAGCGAAGCTATCCGATGTTTTACGAACGAATGCTTGCAGGACTACGTGAAACCACAGGCTGGGAAGTCTCGTCTTTCGTAGGCCTCGATTACATACTAGATATACTACGTACGTATGTAGGAGGCCCACGAATTTACAAAGACGAAAGAAAAGACTTCAGAGCCTGTGGCAAAACATCCGTACATTAAAATAACCGCTGTTGCTTCTAAATCTAATTCTGTTTCGATCTGCACAGCTTCAAGCATTTTGAAGCAGTTAGTATTATTATTATTTTATGATGAATAATATACTGACACAATTAGTAATAAAGAGTAAAAATAATACATGACACCTAATGCACACATACAACGATATTTCACATCTATATCAACAATAAAACCATGACAAAATTTCTAAGCGCTATGGATACTTTGATGTCCTTTCAGCACAACAAGGCAAAGCAAGTTTATAATGGTCTAAAAGAACAGTGACATTTTTATTGCAAGCACCAAAAGCAATTATTTATTTAACTATATCATAGCAATATTATTCTGTTTAACTGATACAGTAAATTTGTTATTTGTATTTCAATGATATATATTTTAATGAGAAATACGTATTAAAAAAATGTTGCGTGGCAGGCGGAAATTTCCATAAATCATCTGAAAACTTTGGTAAATCGATAAGAAAAAAATAACCAGTAACACCATCTCAATATTTCGGGCTACACCCAACTTCAGCAAAAACAAACAAAACGTCACTGACCATATTTACACCATTGAGCACGCACAGCAGCACACTATTCTTTTTTTTAAAAAGAGGAATAATAATAATAATAATAATAATAATAATAATAATAATAATAATAATAATAATAATAATAATAATAATAATAATAATATAAACAAATAATAATAATAATAATAATAATAATAATAATAATAATAATAATAATAATAATAATAATAATAATAATAATAATAATAACAAACAAACCAAAATAAATTAATTAAAGATTTTACTAAATATATTACTACTACTACTACTACTACTACTACTACTACTACTACTACTACTACTGCTACTAGCGAAGTTGTGGTCTTGATTTTGTGGTCCTGATTCGGCTCTTTGCAATCCGCTGGATCCTGTAAGCAATGAATAACTAACTGATAATTTAACTCTGATCTCGAGTTATTTAAAAAAAACAAGGAAAAAGATTTCGCTTAGCCTACTCGTCCTTCTCCGGAAATTTAAAGATTTGAATATTATAAAGTATGGGCCTAAATATTATTAATTAGAATATATATAGTTTATACATTTATTTACGTATACAACAAACAATACAGGTCTAATAATTATATTCAGCTAGTGAGCTTCTTCACTGCGCGGAGACTGACTTATAATATAAAATGTAGATTAAGCCTATGTATACTGTATAACAGTGTCTACTTGGTTCTAGGTAGGAAATGGGGAATGCATTAGCCTACTGCTGAGAACTAACAAAATGCAAATCAAGGAACGCAACCATTAAATATGGTCGATAATAATTATGCTCATCTTAACAAGTATACCGTTGCGAAATGCTAATCTGTGTAAATCGAACAGAATTAGAAGCAACAGCGATCATTTTTAATGTTTAACTAGTCGTAGTCATGCCAGCATCATTTCGCAACACATCGGAGAGCTTCGTTCGACTTCGGTGATAGCCTTTTTCGGCGAATGACTGGAACTAGGTTGGAAAAAACAAGTTTGCTCTCCGCTCTCTTGGTAAACTGCGAGGTGTTCTCACAAACAAGGCTGCTATCACCATTGCCGTCACCTTGGTGATATCCAGGTTAGATTATGTAAACAGTTGTCTGTGGGGCCTTCCTGACCATCAGCTTGATCGTCTCCAACGTGTTCAGAACACGGCCGCCAGGATTGTCACCCGCAGCAATAAGACCGACCATATCACTCAGATTCTCCGACAACTTCATTGGCTACCAGTCAAGAAGAGAATTGACCACAAAGTCCTCTCCTTGTGCTACAAGTGTGTCCATGACCCCACCTCTACTTGAGAGACATTGTCTCTACCCACAAACCCTCAAGGCGCTTTCGCTCCTCTTCCCAGTTTATGTTGTCCGTTCCAAGTGTGGATGGTCACAGGAAGAGGCGCTTGGGTCACCGCTCCTTCTCCCACTGTGGCCCAGCATTGTGGAACACTCTCCCCCAGGACTTGAGAGTCGTAGAGACACTGGACTCTTTCAAGAGGCGTCTGAAGACGTATCTTTTTTGACTATTTTTGAGTGTATACATAGTGAAGTTCTTTTTTTCCCACCCTTTTTCCCCAACCCCCTGCGCCCTGAGCATGCTACCAGCATGGATATGTGCGCCATACAAGTGGACATCATCATCATTTAGGTGTGAACATTTACAGAGCTTCATCAGTCACCAGGTTAAACTTGTGCAGTGTCTCCACCACAGGAGCCCGTATAATAAATACGAAGGAGTATTGTAGTTTGTTCGAACGGACTAGAAAAAGCCACTCAAAGTGAGTGAACTGCAAGCATAGGCGTCATGCAGCCGGGCCACCCTAGTTTGATACCTTGTATTGTAGTAAGCAGAGAAAGGGACCCTCTCGTATCATGGCCTAGAGGTTAAGGACCAGACCTGATCTATTGGCCAGGCATTTGATTAAAGAATTATTGTGCTTATTGTTTTGTTGAACTGCCAGTGACCCAAGGGCAATGCAGCGTGTTGAAATTGTCAATGCAACAAAGACGCCGTATAGGAAAATGTTGTAGTGCATCCTCGACAGCGTAGCGTTAGTAGTACTATGGATCCTATCCTATCCTATCCTGTCCCGTAACCCGAAGGTCGTAGGGGCACCACAGATGATCGTTTAACCAGCATACTCCATCTTTCTCTGTCCTCAGCAGCCCTGATGGCTTCGCTCAGTGTCAAACCAGTCCATTCTCGAATGTTGTCCTCCCACCTCTTTTTCGGTCTCCATCTTCTTCTACCTCCTTGCACTGTGCCTTGCAGAAAAGTCTTTGCAAGGCCTGATGATCTGGTGACGTGACCATACCATCGGAGTTTCCGTTTCTTCACCACTGTTAGCAGGTCATCGTGTTGTCCAATGGCTTGTGTGATGGTCTGTAGGACTTCGTCGTTGGTGATGTGTTGGGTAATAGAAAATGCCCAGAAGTCTTCTGTAGCACCTCATCTCCATGCTTTGTATTCTTCGTTGGAGATCTGCTGTGAGGGTCCATGCTTCGCAAGCATATAGGAAGATGGAGATGACAAGGGAGCGCAGCAGTCTTACTTTGGAATGTAGACTGATGGTCCTGTCTTTCCAAATGGGCTTCAACCTTGTCAGGGCAGCAGTTGTTTGTGCGATCCTGGAGAGGACTTCCTGTCGGGACCCATTGTCTGATACAATGGCTCCTAAATATTTGAAGCTATGCACTGTGTTGAGGGATTGGCCTTGGACCTTGATGTCCGTATTGATGCCATTGGTGTTGTTGGTCATCATTTTGGTCTTCTCTGCACTTATTTCCATTCCATAGGCTCTGGAGGTGATGTCAAGACTCTGTACCAGCTGTTCAAGTTCTTGTTCCTCTCCAGCCAATTCATCAATGTCATCTGCAAAACGAAGATTGGAGATTGCTCTACCCCCTATGCTGACTGTGCCTTCATGGTCTGCAATAGCATCTGACATGATGCGCTCTAGGAAGATGTTGAAGAGTGTTGGAGAGAGTAGGCATCCTTGACGCACACCGATTGTTGTTCTGAACCAGTTCCCGATGGCGCTGTTGTGGAGGACTGCACTGGTAGCCTTGTCATACAGGCTTTTGATGACTTCAATAATTTTAGGGCTGATGTTGTACACTTTCATTGTTGCCCATAGAGCTGCATGCCAGACTCGGTCAAACGCCTTCTTGAAGTCTATGAACACATGATATTGATGTTGTTGGTGCTGTAGGTATTTCTCACAGATTATTCTGAGGTTGAAAATCTGCTCAGTGGTACTTCGCCCTGCCCTGAATCCTGCTTGTTCTTCAGCTATGATCTGTTCAGCTTGGGGTTTCAACCTGTTGAGTATTATTTTCAGGAGGACCTTGCTGGGATGGCTGATGAGGCTGATGGTCCGGTAATTTTCACACTCCTGAAGGTTACCTTTTTTGGGAAGAGTGATGACAAGCGACTGGGTCCATGGTATAGGCCACTCCCCACTCTGCCAGATCTTGTTACAGATAATGGTGAGGGCATCAATCATCGCTTCTCCTCCTGCTTGTAGCAGTTCCGCGGGTATGTTGTCCACTCCCGCTGACTCCCTTTCTTTAGCGCTTGCACTGCTGCCTCAACTTCTTCCCGGAGAATTGGGAGGATTTCTTCTTCTTCTCTGTTCTCGGGACATGCTAGAACTGATGGGTCTCCTTTTGGTGTATGGTTGTAAAGGTCAGAGCAGTACTCTGTCCATCTGTTCAAGACTTCTTGTTCTTCTGTAAGGCATATGCCAGACTTGCTTTGGATCGTGGAGACTTTGGGCTGTTTGACACTTGTCAGCCGCTTCACTGTCTGGTAGGCCTTCTTGCTGTTGTTCTTGTTCAGAATGTTCTCTATTTCCTGGCATTGATCTTCTATCCAGTTCTCCTTTGCTCTGCGCATGCCTTTTCGGATGTCATTGTTGATTTTTCGGTAGACATCAGCTCCCTGTGAGGTGCTCTTTTTCTTTTTCATCTCTCTTCGTTTATCACACAGATCCAAAAGTTCAGGTGTGATCCACGGCTTCTTCTTTGGTCGGTGCTTGCTAAGGATCTCAGTGGCGGCATCTGTCACAGCTGAGTTGAAGGTGGTGGTCATGGTGTTGACATCTACTTCACCAGCCCCCAAAATGAGCAGTGGTGCAAATTTCCCTCCAATTGTGGCCTGAAATAGTTCTGCCACCTCCGGGTCTTGCAGTTTGTCCAGGTCGAACTTCAGTCTAGTGCACTTTGCTGTATTTACTCTCTTCAAGTGGAGCCGGAAAGACATCATCACGAGATCGCGGTCACTTCCGATGTCTGCTCCTGGAAAAGTGCGTGTCCTGCCAATGTTGATGCTTGATCTGAAGCGTTTCTTGACCATGATGTAGTCTATTTGGTTGTGGTGCTCCCCGCCAGGACTGTGCCATGTCCATCGTCTGGAGTTTTTGTGGAGACCAAGCGTGTTTGCCAGTACCAGATTGTTGTATCTGGCAAACTCCAAGAATCTCAGACCCCTGTCATTTGTCTCGTTGTTGCAGTGGGGTCCACATGTGTCTCCCCAGTTGTGGTGCGCATCTTGGCCAATCTTGGCATTCCAGTCGCCTTGCACTATGACTATGTCCTTCTTCGGCACTTGGTCAAGGACCGCCTGTAGATTTTCATAAAAATCCTCCACTTCGCTGTCGTCATAGTCTGATGTTGAGGCATAGGCCTGGATGATGGTGATGTTGAAGGGGGTTGCTCTCAGGCGGATGGTAATGAGTCTACTGGAGACTGGGCGGCAACCCATGACAGTGGCTAGAATGTTCTTGTGGACCAAGAATCCAACGCCGTGTTCGTGCCTGTCATCTCTACCGCTGAAATAGAGCTTGTGGCCTTTGTCGGTCGTTGTTTCACCTAGGCCTTTCCAGCGCAGTTCGCTGATGCCTAGAACGTTCCATCGATAGTGGTCCAACTCGTGGGCCAGTTCTTCTAATTTTCCTTCCGCAGTTAGGGTCCTGACATTCCAGGTTCCTATGACGATGTTGTTTCTCGTGCGGATCTTGCTAAATTGTCCATCAGTAGCATACTTAACACCTCCGTCCTGGTGGCCAACGGAAGGCGCGGTCCTTGTGCCGGGCGACGACCGATCCGGAATGGAATTAGTGGATTGTGTCATCATGTAGTGTGTCTTGGGCAAAAAAAGACCTGGCAGTGCCCAATCCTCTCCAGGCTGTTGGCCACAGCCGAAATCCACGAATACAGTGTGGCTCGCCATGGCCCTGAGCACATGGTCGTTGAACCTGTAGTAACGTGAGGTTCCTCCGCCCTGGCCGGTGACTTCTGTGTAGAAGACTTTCGCCCAGTGATGCCGTGCTAACATCACCCCTGTTATTCGCCTCTTACGACACGCCGGGAAACGTTGGGTCTATTCTATTTAATGCCCGAACCCACAGAGCATGAATACATAGAATACATAATAGCATAGCGGTAGTAGCACTATGAACCATAGATTACATGGTAGCATAGCGGAAGTAGCACTATGAACCATAGACTACATGACAGCATAGCTATGGCAGACCTATATATCACAGACTACCTGACACAATATCAGTAGCAGACCTATGTGTCGCAGTTCGACCAAAGAGCTTAATGATAGAAAGAGGGGGAACTTGGTTCAGAACCGCGAGACGAAAGTGACCAGTTATGCGCCCTTGTCAGCATGCTGAAAATGGCTCGTGGCAGAAAGTCAAAAGGCGACCGAGTGAAACAGGGCGGTGACTTTTGCACAGCCATCAATTGCCGTAATGCCAGATACAAGAAAAGTTGTGTTGGCAAGTCCTTTTTCAAATTTCCAAGAGACAAAGAAAGGTAAATTGCAATTGAAAAACTTCATTTTGTGTGTGTTTATGTAGGCCTAAACTAAGACCGCTGCAGTGCTGTTAGTGTTAAAACAATCGGAGAGCGGCTTGAATGATTCATGTTATACCTATGTGCTAAATCCAAAACAGTTTGCTTGCTGACAGTTTACGTTCAACAGGTATATCACTGTTTACGTTATTGCTAGGTTGTTTGACTATATTTGTGCTTATATTTCAAAAGTAGATGTCAGATAATAATAATAATAATAATAATAATAATAATAATAATAATAATAATAATAATAATAATAATAATAATAATAATAATAATAATAATAATAATAATCGGAGATTTCGTCCCTATAATGATTCAGTTTTAAAAACGCTGTTGTTCCACTAGTGCGTATATCAAAAGTATTAAAAAATGGGCTCAGTTTTACTTGACAGTTGCCATATTATTTCGGTTCTAATAGTCTAATGTAAACGTTTGGGGGAAAAATGAATTTAAGCTTACTTTAAGATTGCCATACTACAACTGTTCTACTACGAGGTCTAGTGCGAGAGTTCGATTAAAAAAAAGGTCTCAGTCTCACTTTAAAATGGTCATACTATTTCTGTTCTACTAGAGTCTAATGCAAAAGTCTAAAAAAAGATCTCAATCTCACTTTAAAATTGTACAACCACTTCTGTTTTATTAGTTTACTAGTGTCTAGTGCAAGTCTAAAAAAAATCTTAATCTCACTTTAAATTGTTATACTGCTTCTGTTCTACTAGTGTCTGGTGCAACAGTGTTAAAAAAGATCTCAATGTCACTTTAAAATTGTTATACCACTTCTGTTCTACTAGTATCTAGCGCAACAGTCTGAAAAAATATCTCAATCTCACTTTAAACAATTTACATATAATCATGATGATGATGTTGATGATGATGAAGATGACAATACACTTAAAACAACAACAAAATAATAATAATAATAATAATAATAATAATAATAATAATAATAATAATAATAATAATAATAATAACGACGACGACGATGATGATGATGATGATGATGATGATGATGATGATGATGATGGTGATGATAATGATGATAATAATAATAATAATAATAATAATAATAATAATAATAATAATAATAATATTAATAATAATAAAAAAAATAAATAAAAATAATAATAATAATAATAATAATAATAATAATAATAATAATAATAATAATAATAATAATTATTATTATTATTATTATTATTATTATTATTATTTATTTTATGTCTTTCATTAGAATTTATGAGGGTTGTTGCATCAATCATACAGTCATGCTGTGAACGAGGCGATTTTACAGACATATAAATTATATTAAATACATATTACGGCTTGCATATATAAGGCTGCCTTAATTCCTACTTTAATTCAGTGGGGCCGGGTAGCTCAGTTGGTAAGAGCGTCTTACTAGTAACCGAAAGGTCGCTGGTTCGAATCCCGGATTGGTCAACGTGTGATCATATTATTTTCCCCTTTACCAACAACTGGCCCGCTGGTGTCAGTATAAATCGGTCCAGTTGTCACGTATATGCGAAAGTGTCGTGTGACTATAATCTACAAACAACAACAACAACAACTACTTTAATTATTGGTGCGCTGACTTCAGAAAGACATGAACAAACTGCCGATCATTGTGGTTCTTGTCTGTTTCCGACTGCTGTAAGTTAAAAGCAGTAGGAGTAGTAGCAGTGGTAGTAGTAGGAGGAGGAGAGGGAGCAGGAAAAGGGGAAGGGGTGTAGTAGTAGTAGTAGTAGTAGTAGTAGTAGTAGTAGTAGTAGTAGTAGTAGTAGTAGTAGCAGCAGAAGTAGGCCCTACCATGAGCTGTAGTAGAAGTAACAGCCGTAGGGTTAGTGTTAGTATTAGCAGGAGGAGAAGGAAGAGGAGGAACAGGAAGGGTAGCAGCAGCAGCTGCAGCAATAGTAGTAGTAGTAGTAGTAGCAGCAACAGCAGCAGCAACAGCAGCCGCAGAAGTTGAAGAAGCATGCAGGAGCTGTAGTAGCAGTTGTAGTAGACCAAATAGTAGCAGCCGCAGTATTAAAGTACTTTTATATTCCCCTTCAAATTATTATTTGTTGGTTGTTGTTCATGTTGTTATACTGTTGCCGCTGTCGTCGTAGTTTGTTGTTGTTATTGTTCTCCTTCTTCTTATTGATGTTATCATTAGGAAAACCTAATGAATTATTTACCTGACATTAATCTTCTTATTGATGTTATCATTAGGAAAACCTCATGAATTATTTACCTGACTTTAACCTTCTTATTGATGTTATCATTAGGAAAACCTCATGAATTATTTACCTGACATTAATCTTCTTATTGATGTTATCATTAGGAAAACCTAATGAATTATTTACCTGACATTAATCTTCTTATTGATGTTATCATTAGGAAAACCTAATGAATTATTTACCTGACATTAATCTTCGTATTGATGTTATTATTAGGAAAACCTAATGAATTATTTACCTGACATTAATCTTCTTATTGATGTTATAATTGGGAAAACCTAATGAATTATTTACCTGACATTAACCTTCTTATTGATGTTATAATTAGGAAAACCTAATGAATTATTTACCTGACATTAATAATATTTTATTTCGGGTTTTACATTAGAATCTGTGATGGATGTTGCATGCATGAAACATGCTGTGAACAGGCACTTACATCAGAGAAGTGCTGCCCTAAAATGGTAAGGTTCCATGCATTTAAGTGATATTATTATTATTATTATTATTATTATTATTATTATTATTATTATTATTATTATTATTATTATTATTATTATTATTATTATTAATATTAATAGTAGTAGTAGTAGTAGTAGTAGTAGTAGTAGTTGTTGTTGTTGTTGTTATTGTTGTAATAGTTGAAGTAGTATAGTAGTGTTTGTTGTTGTTGTTGTTGTTGTTGTTGTAGTTGTTGTAGCAGTAGTAGAACACACGTAGGCGTGTATAATACATATGGAATAACACACAAGAGGTCAGTAAATAGTATCGATGACACTGATTAAGAATCAAGCTTATGAAAAGAAAACGAAATTGCAATGGACAAAAAAATTACTGACAGTACAGCTAAAATGAGAAATGTTAAGCAATGAACCCATGCATTATTATACAGAGATAAGACAGGGCGAAGGATGAGGAAAATCGTCCAAATACTCTCTCTCTCTCCCTCTCTCTCTGTCACTTTCTCTGTCACTCTCTCTCTCTCTCTCACACACACACACAAACACACACACATACATATTTGCAATACATCACAAATGGGTTCATTTAAGAATGTAGGAATCGGAAAAGGGTTAGGGTAAGGGCTAGGGATAGATCTACAACTAACCCTTACCCGAACCCTTTGCTAAAAAGTTGACCTAGTTCGTCTCCTGTAGGCGACGAAATAGGTCGAATTTTCTGCAAAATTTCCAAAAATTGACTGTATTTTCTCCGTCCCGGATAGAGCACTCTTGTGTACTTAAAACACTCTCATGCACTACAACTGCACTCCCAGGCACTAAAAGAGCACTCCTGCGCACTTAGAAAAAAGTGGGGTCCTGGAAAAAAGTGGGTTCCAAGCAAATAAGCCCATTTGTTACTAAAAAAGACAAGGTCTGAAACCCATTTGTGCGTTTTTGTACGTGCACACACACACACACACACACACACACGACATTGTGATGACTGTTGTGAAAAAAACAGGGATTATTTTGACACACTTTTCATTTTCGTGACATTATTTTGACATTTTCAAATTTTTGAACCTATCCTAACCCTAACCCTAACCCTAACCCCTAACCCAAACCCTAACCCTAACCCTTAACCTAACCCTAGGCCTAAAACAGCTCTAACTCAGCAGGGAACTATTTTGACGTCAAAATAGGGCGCCCTTCCAAAAAAGTCAAAAGAAACCATGTGGAGTTCCATGAGTGTGTCACTGTAACGTCGTTTCTACATGCCCACACACACACACACACACACACACACACACACACACACACACACACACACACACACGTGTGTGTAGAAACGACGTTGCGATGACTGTTGTAAAAAAAAAAGACATTATTTTGACACACTTTTCATTTTCTTGACATTAATTTGACATTTTCAAATTTTTGAAGCTTTCCCTAACCCTAACCCTTAACCCTTAACCTAACCCTAAGCCTAAAACAGCTGTAACTCTACCGGAACCCTATTTTGACGTCAAAATAGGGCAGCCTTCCAAAAAAGTCAAAAGAAACCATGTGGAGTTTCATGAGTGTGTCACTGTAACGTCGTTTCTACATGCCCACGAGCCCCTGATACTGATTAGCTGACCGAAGACGGGTGATGTCAGTTTCTAAGGGAACAGGTGTGTCTTAAGATTTGTTATTTTATTATTTATTTAATCTATCCAAGTATTTATTTGTTTATTTATTGTATTTTATTTTTGTCATATTCTGTTTATTTATCTATATTAAATCT
This sequence comes from Oncomelania hupensis, assembly GCA_036898135.1. Taxonomy (NCBI): domain Eukaryota; kingdom Metazoa; phylum Mollusca; class Gastropoda; order Littorinimorpha; family Pomatiopsidae; genus Oncomelania; species Oncomelania hupensis. The sequence goes on from CM072526.1 coordinate 21,320,515, forward strand.
GCTCTTCTAGCTACATTAAAAACAAAACTCATTACAGCGCCAAAACACATGTATAATTATGTAAAAAGGCGGTACACTGCATTCTTTTTATCTGTCCTTATGTCTGTCTGTCGCACATTTTCTCAGAATTTCTCATTGATATAATGCTTGGGGTACGCCTGCCTCGCCATCCTTTTTAGTTTTAATTTTATAGCTATTTGTGATGGTGGTTGCTTTTAACACAAACCTGTTTTACATATATTCACTTCTGTATGTATTTATAGCACCATTGCTGTGGTGAGGGTTGCTGCTACGCACTCGACACTTGCGAACTTTCCATAAAAAAATGTAGAAGTCTACAAGATATTGTAGAGGAGGACAGGAAAAATCGAGTCACTCTAAAAAATTAATGTTATCTTATATATTCATACATTTTTTGTGTCTTTGTTTTTTTAATTTAAAAAGTGTGACTCTAAATTTCTTGTCCAGTAGATAGCCTGTAGCAGGCGCTGTTTTGAAAGCATAGCCTCGGTACGGTTACTCTTGCCCTTGACAATACGCCATGATTGTTCAGCATAATATGATCTAGACCACAGGCGCTGGTATCTGAACACGCGAGCACTTCTGTATGTATTTATAGCACCAGTGCTGTATGTTTATTTGTGACGAGCGTTCAAAACAAAGTGTTGACTTTCCCAGTTTAAAAAAAGAAATGTGTCTGGCTAATTTACTGTAGATATCTACTGTAAATGTTGAAATGTACTTAAAAATTAAACTTTATCCAAGAAATAATGGATTATGATGAATTCTAATATGAATGTCTCAATTCCTCTTCGCTTGTTTTATCTTTCTTTCTTACTCACTTTCTTTCTTCATTTCTAATTCTTAATTATTTCTTTCTTTCTTTCCATTTTCTCTTCTCAGTCACATGCACGGACCACCTTCACTTTCCCTCTCCAAACACCAGGGTTGATAGTCTTTACTTTTTTTTCTTTAAGGAAATAAATTTTCTTTAATTTGGGTAAAACGTTAAAGAAATAATTTTTCTTTAATTTTTTTCAAAAATTAAAACAAATAATTTTTTAAAAATATTTTTAAAAAGAAATAAATGTGCGTTAAATACATGAATGATTATTTATTGCTCAGCTCAGACCCAAAAAAAGTGGTATGCAGTTAAAACACATGTAATTTATGAACACACTGAAAAAAAAAAGAACAAATAATGTGATTTGATTTGATATTTTATTAACACCAAGAATAGAGATATTAGACTAATTTTTTTCTAATCTGTCCTTGCAAAACTCATTCACACCCCTTCCAAGCATTTTAACCCACGCACACCAACGAGACAAAGAAATTAAGCTAAGCATTCAAATACAACAGCTAGAATAAAAAGAATCTAAATTTAAAAATGAGCGTCTCGGCTGACCTTCCTCCAACAAAGTCGTAGTATTCCATAAACGCTTCAAAAAATTTTGGCAAACTTTCATCAATCGAATCACTGCAGGAAGCCAACTTCTTTTCACCATCTCTAAATTTAATATGAACTGATGCAGGGTAGGCTAGTGGCAATGTAACCCCGTGGGTAAATATAAATAGTATCCCCACTTTCTGGAAATGTAGTGCTTTAAATTCCCACTGTCGCTGTCTTTCTCCTTTGTTCTTTCTCGTTCCTACTCTGTTCTATCAGTCGACAAGATGTATACAGGGTCTATACTATCTTCTTCTTCGCTAGACCAGTCACCTACCTTTTTTTCTTGAAAACTCTGCTGGGAAAAAACTCCTCATTTATGTGTGAGGTCTGTTGGGTCAGCTTGGGAATATTGGACGCTTTCTGCCAAATGGTCACTGGGGCTTCCTATGATGTTATTATTTGGCAATGTAGGCATTTTATATGTATGTGTTTTGTTGATATTGTATAATGATGTTTGTATTCTATTTTGTTTTTGTAAACGGTGGTTCGGTGGGTTGGAGTATAGCCTCAGCGTCCCCTGCGTGGGATGTCTTTATTGTAACGTGACCGGCTGGTAGATTGCCTTCAGTGTTACCACTAGGGTTGTTTCGGCAGAACTTTTATGCGGATCAGGGTGAGTCCTCTTTCACTTCTCTGGTCCTGATTTGGCTCGGAAGAGTCCGCTGGACCTAAAGCAATAACCATGTAATGTAACTGCTTGGAAATTCAGGTCTTTGTTTCTTGGGTCCTGTTGTGTACGTATAAAAATTATATCCAGGAATTGCAGTTGATCTGCACTGAACTGAAATAAACACAGACTTAGCACAACTCCCGTTGTGTGTTTAGAACACTGTAACTAGGTTAGAAGTGACGTCATTACTGGTCCGGCCACAGGCCAGTGACAGTCTGCATTAAATACTGTACCGGTAACTTTTTAACTTCTGGTGTGTGTGGCTGTGGGTGTGTGTGTGTGTGTGTGTGTGTGTGTGTGTGTGTGTGTGTGTGTGTGTGTGTGTGTTGCTCCAGACTTGAATCAATATGAATCAACAAGACGGTCATCTTCTTCATACGCCTGTGTTAGAAAATTTGGACGGATTGGGGAAACAAATGATGTCACCAAAGAGCTTATTACGGAAAGAGGGGGAACTTCCATTATGTCATATACAAAAATGCGAGACGCTCTCACGGATTATTTCCCTTTGCTCGGGCTGGCTATATTTCATCATCTGCTATATGAATGATCTGTGCGTGGTAACTTATTGAGTCTATGCCATTGCAAAAGAACATTTTTATGGCAACGTTTGCAAAAACCAAACTTTTAACCATCATTATTATTAACATTCCGCTACTGCTGTCTTTTTTTTTCCTTTTTTTTAAATGTTTACTTATTGACATTTATTAGGCGCTTTTATGCTGCTTATGTGTGTATGTCATAGGTTCGTTTTCTGCCCTGGAATTTATTATTTTTTAATCAAAGACAAATATTTTAAAATTAAAATATGCATGACAGACTGTTTCATTTATCCGAAACTGTGTAAATCCGTAATCGTGAGAGAGAAAGAGAGAGAAAGAGAGAGAGAGAGAGAGAGAGAGAGAGAGATGTGGGAAAAGAGAGAGCTCTGTCATTCAATCAATTAATCACAATAAAGCACAATAACAAAATGTTTCACTAATAGTGTGAATTTAATTTATATAAAGTGTCACCCTACCCCCCAACCCTCTCACCTCCCACATCACTGGCTTCATAACATCAGTCACTTCGTGGAACATAATTAATTAATCAGACAGAACAATCAGAACCTAGACTACAACATTCCACGCAATATAGATCTAATGCGCAGAAATTCACAGATCAGAACAAGAACTGAGTTTCTACATTACATGTTTTTTTCCGTTTACACTCAAACAAAAAGGGATTGAAACAGATCAAGGACCATTTTTGTGCCTAGGTAAGGGGTTATCTTGCACAGTATTTTGATCACGAGGAGAAAACAAACTTAGTCTAATTTAACTTGTTAACATAAGCAGTTTGACAAAGCCAAACTGCCAATCTGACATCTACTTTTGAAATACAAGCACAAATATAGTCGAACAACCTAGCAATAACGTAAACAGTGAGCGACCTGTTGAACGTAAACTGTCAGCAAGCAAACTGTTTTGGATTTAGCACACAGGTATAACATGAATCATTCAAGCCGCTCTCCGATTGTTTTAACACTAACAGCACTGCAGCGGTCTTAGTTTAGGCCTACATAAACACAAAAAAATGAAGTTTTTCAATTGCAATTTACCTTTCTTTGTCTCTTGGAAATTTGAAAAAAGACTTGCCAACACAACTTTTCTTGTATCTGGCATTATGGCAATTGATGGCTGTGCAAAAGTCACCGCCCTGTTTCACTCGGTCGCCTTTTGACTTTCTGCCACGAGCCATTTTCAGCATGCTGACAAGGGCACATAACTCGTACCTTTCGTCTCGCGGTTCTGTACCAAGTTCCCCCTCTTTCTATCATTAAGCTCTTTGATGTCACCACGTGTCGCCGCTGGTACCTTTCCTTGGGTCTTGCGTGGCAAGGTTAACAAACGTTCATTGGGTCTTCGCTGCCTGAAACATTGTCTTATTTTGTTGGGATTATTTCTTTTGATGACCTTTACATGTTGGTGTGTTAACTGTCCATTCCACTTATTATTTTACTGTTCCCCATCCCTTAATCTCAATAATTTAATTTTCGGTGACGGACAGAGACCAGCTTGCAAACTCGGATTTTATACGCTTCGGAGAGATTTCATCACTATCATGATTATTTAGATTTCATCATTGTCAGAATTTAAAAAAAAAGTACTTCTGTTCTACTAGTGTGTGCTGCAAAAGTATGAACAAATGTTCTCCTATCCTACCTTATCCCGTAACTCGAAGGTCGTTGGGGCACCAATCTTTCTCTGTTCTCAACAACCCTCATGGCCTCGCTCAGTGTCAAACCAGTCCATTTCCGAATGTTCTCCTCTCACCTCTTTTTCCGACTCCCCCTTCTTCTGCCTCCTTTCACCGTGCCTTTCAGGATGGTCTGTGCAAGGCCTGATGTTCTGGTGACGTAGTCAAATATTCTCAGGTTTACTTTAAAATTGCCATACAATTTCGCTTCTAGTAGTCTAATGTAAACGTTCGGGGAAAAAATTGGTTTAAGCTTTCTTAAGATTGCCATACTACTACTGTACTACTACACGGTCTAGTGCAAGAGTTTGATAAAAATGGCCTCAGGCTCACTTTAAAATTGTGACTTCTGTTCTACTAGTGTCCAGTGCAAAAGTCTGAAAACAAGTTCTCAATCTCACGTTAAAATTGTTATACTACTTCTATTCTAATAAGGGGTTAAGTGCAAAAGTATGAAAAAAGATCTCAATCTCACTTTAAAATTGCTATACTACTTCTGTTCTACTAGTGTCTAGTGCAAGAGTTTGAACAAAGGTGTCCGATTCACTTTAAAGTTGCTCTGGTAGCCAATACAATTGAGGTTGCATATAACGTTGCAATCATTCCTACTTGAATTCTTGCTCCTCTGACTTCAGAAAAACATCATGACTTTACTGCAGATCTTCGTGGTCCTTCTCAGTGCAACTCTTTTCCAACTACCGTAAGTTGCAAGCAACATTAAATTATTATATATAATATTTCTTCATATAGCAGCAGCAGCAGCAGTAGTAGTAGTAATAGTAGTAGTAATAGTAGTGGAAGTAGGAGGAGGAGCAGCAGCTGAAGCAGTTGCAGTAGCAGTAGGAATAGTAGAAGTAATAGGAGGAAAAACAGGAGAAGGAGCTAAAAGTGATAGAGGAAATGTGTGATAGTAGTAGTAGTAGTAGCAGCAGCAATAGCAGTAGTAGCAGCAGCAATAGCAGTAGTAGCAGCAGTTGTAGTAGCAGTTCTTCTTCTTCTTCTTCTTCTACTTCTTCTCGTTCCTGTTGTAATTCAGCAGACCTGATAAATAATTTACCTGACATAATAATAATAATAATAATAATAATCATAATAATAATAATAATAATAATAATAATAATAATAATAATAATAATAATAATAATAATAATAAATAATAATAATAATAATAATAATAATAATAATAATAATAATTATTATTATTATTATTATTATTATTGTTATTATTAGTAGTAGTAATAGTAGTAGTAGTAGTAGTAGTAGTAGTAGTAGTAGTACAGGGGCGATCTAGAGGAAGTTCCTCCCCCCACCCCTCCAGGCACGCACCCCCTCAAAAATTAATAAAATTAAATTAAATTATGTATGTCAAAGTATGGACCACTATCGATGGAACGTTCTAGGTATCAGCGAACTGCGCTGGAAAGGCCTAGGTGAAACAACGACTGACAAAGGCCACAAGCTCTATTTCAGCGGTAGAGATGACAGGCACGAACACGGCGTTGGATTCTTGGTCCACAAGAACATTCTAGCCACTGTCATGGGTTGCCGCCCAGTCTCCAGTAGACTCATTACCATCCGTCTGAGAGCAACCCCTTTCAACATTACCATCATCCAGGCCTATGCCCCAACATCAGACTATGAAGACAGCGAAGTGGAGGATTTTTATGAAAATATACAGGCGGTCCTTGACCAAGTGCCGAAGAAGGACATAGTCATAGTGCAAGGCGACTGGAATGCCAAGGTTGGCCAAGATGCGCACCACAACTGGGGAGACACATGCGGACCCCACTGCAACAACGAGACAAATGACAGGGGTCTGAGGCTATTGGAGTTTGCCAGATACAACAATCTGGTACTGGCAAACACGCTTGGTCTCCACAAAAAATCCAGACGATGGACATGGCACAGTCCCGGCGGGGAACATCACAACCAGATCGACTACATCATGGTCAAGAAACGCTTCAGATCAAGCATCAACATTGGCAGGACACGCACTTTTCCAGGAGCAGACATTGGAAGTGACCACGATCTCGTGATGATGTCTTTCCGGCTCCATTTGAAGAGAGTAAATACAGCAAAGTGCACTAGACTGAAGTTCGACCTGGACAAACTGCAAGACCCGGAGGTGGCAAAAATATTTCAGGCCACAATTGGAGGGAAATTGCACCACTGCTTATTTTGGGGTCAGGCGAAGTAGATGTCAACACCATGACCAATACCTTCAACTCAGCTGTAACAGATGCAGCCACTGAGATCCTTGGCAAGCACCGACCAAAGAAGAAGCCGTGGATCACACCTGAACTTTTGGATCTGTGTGATAAACGAAGAGAGTTAAAAAAGAAAAAGAACACCTCACAGGGAGCTGATGTCTACCGAAAAATCAACAATGACATCCGAAAAGGCATGCGCACAGCAAAGGAGAACTGGATAGAAGATCAATGCCAGGAAATAGAGAACAATCTGAACAAGAACAACAGCAAGAAGGCCTACCAGACGGTGAAGCGGCTGACAAGTGTTAAACAGCCCAAAGTCTCCACTATCCAAAGCAAGTCTGGCATTTGCCTTACAGAAGAACAAGAAGTCTTGGACAGATGGACAGAGTACTGCTCTGACCTTTACAACCATACACCAAATGGAGACCCATCAGTTCTAGCATGTCCCGAGAGCAGAGAAGAAGAAGAAGAAATCCTCCCAATTCTCCGGGAAGAAGTTGAGGCAGCAGTGCAATCGCTGAAGAAAGGGAAGTCAGCGGGAGTGGACAACATACCAGCGGAACTGCTACAAGCAGGAGGAGAAGCGATGACTGATGCTCTCACCATTATCTGTAACAAGATCTGGCAGAGTGGGGAATGGCCTACACCATGGACCCAGTCGCTTGTCATCACTCTTCCCAAAAAAGGTAACCTTCAGGAGTGTGAAAATTACCGCACCATCAGCCTCATCAGCCATCCCAGCAAGGTCCTCCTGAAAATAATACTCAACAGGTTGAAACCACAAGCTGAACAAATCATAGCTGAAGAACGAGCAGGATTCATGGCAGGGCGAAGTACCACTGAACAGATTTTCAACCTCAGAATAATCTGTGAGAAATACCTACAGCACCAACAACATCTATATCATGTGTTCATAGACTTCAAGAAGGCATTTGACCGAGTCTGGCATGCAGCTCTATGGGCAACCATGAAAGTTTACAACATCAGCCCTAAAATTATAGAAGTCATCAAAAGCCTGTATGACAAGGCTAACAGTGCAGTCCTATATAACAGCGTCATCGGGAACTGGTTCAGAACAACAATCGGTGTGCGTCAAGGATGCCTACTCTCTCCAACACTCTTCAACATCTTCCTAGAGCGCATCATGTCAGATGCTCTTGCAGATCACGAAGGCACAGTCAGCATAGGGGGCAGAGCAATCTCCAATCTTCGTTTTGCGGATGATATTGATGGATTGGCTGGAGAGGAACAAGAACTTGAACAGCTTGTACAGAGGCTTGACACCACCTCCAGAGCTTATGGAATGGAAATAAGTGCAGAGAAGACCAAAATGATGACCAACAACACCAATGGCATCAACACGGACATCAAAGTACAAGGCCAATCCCTCAACACAGTGCACAGCTTCAAATATTTAGGAGCCATTGTGTCAGACAATGGGTCTCGACAGGAAGTCCTCTCCAGGATCGCACAAACAACTGCTGCCCTGACAAGGTTGAAGCCCATTTGGAAAGACAGAACCATCAGTCTACATTCCAAAGTAAGACTGCTGCGCTCTCTGGTCATCTCCATCTTCCTATATGCTTGCGAAGCATGGACCCTCACAGCAGATCTCCAACGAAGAATACAAAGCATGGAGATGAGGTGATACAGAAGACTTCTGTGCATTTCCTATACCCAACACATCACCAACATTGAAGTCCGACAGACCATCACACAAGCCATTGGACAACACGATGACCTGCTCACAGTGGTGAAGAAACGGAAACTCCGATGGTATGGCCACGTCACCAGATCATCAGGCCTTGCAAAGACCATTCTGCAAGGCACAGTGCAAGGAGGTAGAAGAAGGGGGAGACCGAAAAAGAGGTGGGAGGACAACATTCGAGAATGGACTGGTTTGACACTGAGCGAAGCCATGAGGGCTGCTGAGGACAGAGAAAGATGGAGTATGCTGGTTAAGCGATCATCTGTGGTGCCCCTACGACCTTCGGGTTATGGGACAGGATAGGATAGGATAGGATGTCAAAGTATTTTATATAAACATACATTATATAAATATAACAGTACAATATACCAAATAGATTACAATAATTAATAATAAAGGAATTGAAAAGAAAAAGAAGCTCACATTACCATTTTTCACTTTAAGTGTTTAGCACAGAAAATAAATTGCAAACATCACACTCATGTGAAAATAAAGTGAATCATGAAACAGACTAAAATCAATCCGCGTACAATTAGTTTTGCATTTACTGTGTATGGGATAAACTTAAAAGGAATTAAAAAAAGCACACGTACAAAAATTAATAACCAATCAAAAAATAATTACATGGCTAACATTCAGAGAAAAAAAATCTTGGAGGGGAAAAAAGTGAGTAGAGGGATAATCTGGCGTTGACTTAATGCATTTTAAACAAAAGTAATAACAACCATTTTCGTAGAGACGCGCTGCAGCGTTCAATGTACAACCAGAAAACAACGGTTAAATCTTTCTTCTTTTTTTTCTCTAACTTATACAAGCTACTTCTGGTATGCAACATGATTACATAAACAAAGGTGTATATGGATGCCACTCTTTGTACACTTTGTGTGTATTCATTAATAAATATGATGCTTGTCTCTCTATTTCATACCGAGTTTTCAAATAAGACTTAAACACAACAAACTTTGGAATACAGTTGTTCAACTTGCACTTATAGATAAAAACTTGGCAAGAACAATATATCCTATCAAAAATCACGTCTGACCTAAAATTATCACCACAACCAACAGTAGAATGTTTTCGTTTAAATGCATAGTAATAACTATCTGACAACTATTCCTTACTACATGTTCAAACTGATTCCAGAATGCCTGGATGTGTCCACACTTCCAGAACAAATGTTGTATACTTTCTCGCTCTACTGTACAAAAAGAACATAATGAATCCGTTCGAACATCCATACTTGACAGAATAGTGTTTGTGGCGATAATCCTATGGACATATTTCTGTTCCCATGTCTTACAGCAGTTAGGTTGTATCAAAGGGCTTAATGATAGAAAGAGGAGGAACTTGGTACAGAACCGCGAGACGAACGGTACGAGTTATGCTCCCTTGTCGACATGCTGAAAATGGCTCGTGGCAGAAAGTCAAAAGGCGACCGAGTGAAACAGGGCGGTGACTTTTGCACAGCCATCAATTGCCATAATGCCAGATACAAGAAAAGTTGTGTTGGCAAGTCCTTTTTCAAATTTCCAAGAGACAAAGAAAGGTAAATTGCAATTGAAAAACTTCATTTTTTTGTGTTTATGTAGGCCTAAACTAAGACCGCTGCAGTGTTAGTGTTAAAACAATCGGAGAGCGGCTTGAATGATTCATGTTATCTATGTGCTAAATCCAAAACAGTTTGCTTGCTGACAGTTTACGTTCAACAGGTCGCTCACTGTTTACGTTATTGCTAGGTTGTTTGACTATATTTGTGCTTATATTTCAAAAGTAGATGTCAGATTGGCAATTTGGCATCGTCAAACTGCTTATGTTAACAAGTTAAATTAGACTAAGTCTGTTTTCTCCTCGTGATCAAATACTGTGCAAGATAACCCCTTACCTAGGCACAAAAATGGTCCTTGATCTGTTGTAGTCCCTTTTCGTTTGAGTGTAAACGGGAAAAAAATGTAATGTAGAAACTCAGTCCTTGTTCTGATCTGTGAATTTCTGCGCATTATATCTATATTGCGGGGAATGTTGTAGTCTAGGTTCTGATTGTTCTGTCTGATTAATTAATTATTTTCCATGAAGTGACTGATGTTATTAAGCCAGTGATGTGGGAGGTGAGAGGGTTGGGGGGTAAGGGGACACCTGATATAAATTAAATTCACACTATTAGTGAAACATTTTGTTATTGTGCTTTATTGTGATTAATTGATTGAATGACAGAGCTCTCTCTTCCCCCAACCCCCCCCTCTCTCTCTCTCTCTTTCTCTCTCTCTCTCTCTCTCTCTCTCTCTCTCTCTCTCTCTCACGATTACGGATTTACATAGTTTCGGATAAATGAAACAGTATGTCATGCATATTTTAATTTTAAAATATCTGTCGTTGATTAAAAAATAATAAATTCCAGGGCAGAAAACGAACCTATGACATACACACATAAGCAGCATAAAAGCATCTAACAAATGTCAATAAGTAAACATAAAAAAGACAGCAGTAGCGGAATGTTAATAATAATGATGGTTACAAGTTTGGTTTTTGCAAACGTTGCCATAAAAATGTTCTTTTGCAATGGCTCAATAAGTTACCACGCACAGATCATTCATATAGCAGATGATGAAATATAGCCAGCCCGAGCAAAGGGAAATAATCCGTGAGAGCGTCTCGCATTTTTGTATATGACATAATGGAAGTTCCCCCTCTTTCCGTAATAAGCTCTTTGGTTGTATTTCGTTTGATGTCAGAAAATCGTAATAAACTCGTGCACCTTTTTGAACTGAATTCAGAACAGTCCATAGTTTATTTAAAATTTTTCTAAAAAGTTATTATTAACGATCGGTACCTCAAAAGAGTTAATATACTTTTTTACAGCATGCATACAACCAGTGTACGTAACAAAATCGGTTTGAACATTATATCTATGTACAAACTCTTGAAAAGATAAACAAGACCCATTTTCCTTTAATAAATGTCCAATACAAAACACCCCTTTCTCATACCAATTTTTATAGAAAATGGGTCTGTTGTTAACGAGTATATTCTGATTATACAAAATCCTTTCAGGGATAATCTCTTCCGGTTTTCCCAAAATAATACGATTTAATAAATCTTTTTACGAATGCAAAACATCTTTCCAAGAAAAAAAGGTAAAGGTAGTCCCATAGCCCTGACTGTGGCCGTAGGGGAGCGTGATGTTGGAGATCACACTTATCTTGGGCCAGCGTAATGAGGGTGATGCCCATCTCTCTCCCTCACTGCTTTACCTTTCCCACCCTCAAGAGAGTAGGTACTCAGTCACAGTTGAGTCAACTGTGGGTGTTGTTATTTGTCGCTTCTGGTCCTAATTTGGCTCGGAAGAGTCCGCTGGACCTAAAGCAATAACCTTGTATTGTATTGTATTTGTCGCTTCACGTCGCGTTCACCCATCCAAGTGCTAACCGCAATGGACGGTGCTTAACTTGCGACACAGTAGCGAGTGCTCCAACCACTGCGCTATCCGACACCCCACCTGCAGAAATCATTGCCGAAACCAAAGGCAAGCAACACTTTACTCATAAATATCCAATCTATGGAATCAAAAGCCTTTTCGAAATTTAGGCATAAAAGTAATCCTGGCTTGTCGTTTTTATTCAGATAACTGATAATATCATATATTAGTCGAATATTGTCCCCCTATAAAACGTCCCCTAATAAATCCTGTTTGATCTTCGTTGATTAACGATGGTAGAACTAATTTAAAACGGTTTGCAATGCTTGAGGAGCCAATTTTATATACGACATTTAAAAGAGATATAGGCCTCCAGTTCTTAATATATTCCTTATCCTTATCTCCTTTCGTATACAGATTATGACGCCCTCTTTTTGTGTTGTGGAAAGACTACCTACTCTACAGCCTTCATTACGATAACGAATAACTAAAGGACCCAATTTTAGCCAGAAATATTTAAAGAATTAATAATAATAATAATAATAATAATAATAATAATAATAATAATAATAATAATAATAATAATAATAATAATAATAATAATAATAATAATAATACAGTACATTTGTATCGCGCGGTACCTCGCAAACGGTCAGGAAAGCGAGCTCGCCGCGCTTGACAACACACGTGCAATCACACACACACACACACGCACACACACACACGCACACACACACACACACACACACAGAACACGTATACACTTATCAAATGGTTAAAGAATTACAGTAAAACATGCCCATGCAAAACAACAGATAATATGAATACCAAGAACCGAGCCGGTGCCGCCACCATCCATGAACAGATGACGTGACTTGGTAAAAGATTACATTATGGGGATGGAAGGGAGGGGGAGTGAAAATTATTGAGTTTGCATGTTAAAAAGGAGGGTCTTTAATTGGCGCTTGAAGGAAGAAAGTGATGGAGCATGTCGGAGTTGCATCGGTAGTGAGTTCCAGGCAGTTGCAGCAGAGAAAGAGAAAGATCGTTCACCATAGGTCTTTGAGTGAACACGGGGGATATTCAGCAGTGAAACCGTCAGAACCTGGACTTTTATAGTTTTTCATGTTTTTCAGAGCAGAACTTGCTTCGTCTAGTGTTATTTCTCCTTCAAGTGCATGCCTTTAATTTAATAAAATTAACTTAATAAAAATACTTTTAAAAAAATGTTGTTTTGTCTCTTGGTTTTACATTGTAACGGACGATATTTAGGGTGCTATTATTACATGCTTATATATCTGACATCATTTCTTTGAAAGTGCATATAAGTTCTCTGTTAACACTATAACACAAGGTGGAAAACACAACAACACCAACACAAGCCAAGATTATCTTTCCACGCTCTCACTATTTATATATATATATAGAAATTCATATGAACATTCAAGTATCACAGATAACAACATACGTGAAAGAACAAACACAATGTTCAAATGAAATCCAAAGGAGCTATCTAACTAATGAAGATAAATATTCCTTATAGGTCTAACTAACTATCTCGTTCTGTAGCGAGTTTCCAATCAGTCAATTTGACAGCACCAACTTGACTCTACCCCACGCCGCTTCTCCCAGCTCACAATTTAAGGCACAGAACTCCGTTCAAGCTTCGAGCACCTTCCGAGCTTACGCAAAGCACGAGATTCTTCCAATTCTTCTATTATACAATACACATTATATCACACTGACCCATACTTTTTGCAAACACTCTCATAGATATAAAACTGTACACTATATACTACAAGGTGAAGGTCGGCCAGCATTCCAAGATATACCACGCCAACCTCCTTAAGCTGTACGTGGAAAGGCCATCAGAGACTGTACACGCAGCAACAGCAGCTGTGATCGATGACAGCTTTGACATCGAGGAACTGTTGGAACTGGGAGACTTCCACAGCAAAGAAGGCATCGATGATGTTAAGCTACGACCAAGCCTGACGGAAGGTCAAAAGATGGAGCTCAAGGACCTTATGGGTGAGTTTCCCCATAACTTCAGTGATGTCCCAGGCTCTACAACCTTGGTCGAACATGAAGTCCACCTTACTTCAGATATCCCCGTTCGATCCAAACCCTTCCCGATCCCTTTCAAGGCCCGTGAATCCTTGAAGAAAGACATCGATGAGATGCTGAAGGTGGGCATCATCAAGGAGTCCAGTACCCCCTACGCGTCCCCTGTCGTAGTCGTAAAGAAGAAAGACGGGAGCAATAGAGTATGCATCGACTACAGGAAGGTTAATAAGATCACCGTCTTCGACCCTGAGCCGATGCCCTTTTACAGCAGACCTCTTCCGCCAATTATCGGGGAGTAAACTCTTCTCAAAGATTGACCTCAGCAAGGGTTTTTGGCAAGTCCCCATGCGTCGACAGGACATACCAAAGACTGCTTTTATAACTCCTGATGGGACGTACTTCATATTTACTCAATTGTGTCGATTCAAAATCAGTTTTACAATCAATTCAAAACTGGGAATATACTACTAGACCAGATCTAATATTTGAAATTAAGCATATAATACATCAGATTATTAGCAGAGGTACAAATGTTGATTTTTGTTGTGTTCCGTCTCATTCTGGCTTGTATTGGAATGAGCAGTCGGACAAACTTGCCAAAATTGGAGCTAAAAATACAAATTCGATATCAAATTGTAATATTACATTATTATCTAGGCATGAATTGGTTTCATTAGTAGGAAGACATTTTCAAAAATCAGTAAACAAGCATAACATTTTATCATGTAGTAGAAATATTTCAAAAATCATATATAAAATGCGTTTGAATTCATGGAGCACAAAATACATTACTGATATTCATTGTATATGCCAGCAACCAATGTCTGTACAACATTTATTATTTGAATGTACAACATTATTACCATTATACAAGGCAAATAATGTCTCGATCAATGTAACCGATAGTATGACAGATATTTTATATAATCATACACTTATTGAAAAAATCGCTTACATTATCTTACATACTGACATAAAAAACATTAATTGATTAAGTACATAAATATGTGTTTATGTTAATGCATGTGTGTTTGTGTGTATGTCTATGCATATATATGTTTGTGAAAGTCTAATATCATTTTTATCAATGAAAAGACTTTAAATAAAAATCTGAATCTGAAAAAAAATGGGACGTACGAATGCCTGAGGATGCCTTTTGGCATGGTCAACAGCGGTGCTATCATGAAGAGAGGGATGAGGAAGATGTTCAAAGGGATGGATAACGTCGTGTGTTACTGGGACGACCTGCTAGTCCACACGCAGACCTGGAAGAAACATCTGCAGACTTTGAGGGAGCTGTTTCACTGTCTTACAGAAGCTAACCTGACCGTGAAACCCAGCAAGTGTATTCTGGGAACTGACAACATCGATTTCATCGGGTATTGGATGGAAGAAAGAGGAACCAATAGATGATGCACTAACTCCAGAAAAGTCTACGAGATCACTGTTTTTGACCTTGGGCCGATGACAACGGTAAAGGACGAGGGCGTCGGTTCTGTGCGGATGAAACAACATTGACAGTAACCAGAGAGACTGAAATAAGTTTTAATTCTGGACTTTGTACATTGCGTCTCAATGTTGTTGATAAAAATTAAGTAAATTTCTTCTTGTTTAGGGGCTAATGTTACGTTTGAGACGCGCATGATAGATCCGGTCGTTTTGTTTTGCAAAGCATGCAATAACAAAGTGTATTTACCTTTGATTTGATTTTGGTTTTTGTGAGAAGAAGCTTTGTATAATGTTGATAATTTTCGTTGGTCTATATTATTGAAGAATTTTCTGGAATTACTTGTTTACTATCGATCAAAGCATGTAGATAAATCTAGTGGTAGCTAAGAGATTCTTCTAACCTAAATAAAGTTTTATGACGTAAGACAGTGCATAGTGCCGGTGACGAGTTTTTTTTCTGATTGGCTGTTAGTGCGTTATGCTGGAATCGTCTTGAGAGAGTTAAAAAGTGATTGATAGAGATTTGTGACGATTGTATACAGTTGTTGATGTATCACCTTAGTCTGTGCTTTAGTCTTGTCTAGGCTAGACTATTGTAATGCCCTACTGGCTTCCTGCCCGAGTCATCTCATAGACAAACTTCAAAAAGTCCAGAATTGTGCTGCTAGGCTAGTCTTTAGGGCAAAAAAGCGCGATCACATCACTCCACTACTCCGTAAGCTTCATTGGCTACCCATAGAGGCCCGCATTAAATACAAACTGTCCGTACTGTGCCACAATTTCTTCTCTGGAACCTGCCCTTCATATCTGTCAGATCTGCTGTCAGTCTATGTCCCTTCTCGCACTCTTCGCTCTTCTTCTGACTCTCGCACACTCTGCATTCAAAAAACCAACACCAAAATGTACGGAGAACGGGCATTCACCTATTGTGCACCCAGACAATGGAACACTCTTCCAGCCAACATCAGACACAAGCAGACCACTCCCTCATTCAAGAAAGCTCTAAAATCTCACCTCTTCAAACTTTACTATCCTGCTGACTAAATCCTTCATTCTATAGACCCTAGCCGCAGCTCATATTTGTTCTGCTTTTGGCTATGCTTGTGGATTTGCTGTGATTGTGATGACTTGTTTGCAGAAAGTTAACTTTATGTATTTTGTTTGATTTTGTGTGTTTGGTTTTATTTTATTTTATTTTTTTCTCATTGTATAATTTCTAATGCAATATTGTAAGTTGTTTCATGTTTGTTTCTTTCCTTTCATGTAAAGCGCTATGCGCTTGTCTATAAAAAGACAAGTAATAGCGCTATATAAATGTCCATTATTATTATTATTATTATGCTGAATTAAGTTGGAAAACTTCATACGACGACTCTTGCCTTGTTGCTGAGTGAGCAGGTTGCGTGGATAAACGAATCTGAGTTACACTTATCAAGATTCAAGCATCGGGGCTGAATAAACAATTGAAAAACCAACAATAATAAGAGGAGTAAAATTAAACACACCATGCGTGTGTGTGTGTAGCATTGGGTTTTGGAAGTAATTTTTATGGTGTTGCCGTTTCGTTTCTTCCTCAACAATGTTTAAATATGATTGATCGTGCGAGTGCTTTTTGAAACAATGACAGTGTCATACTCATATTGAGCCACACAGGATACGAGCATGTATACAGGGAATAGAAATAGATTTACGGTAGTGATTAACCATATTATCTTCCAGGAGAGGCCTATCATGCACCTCCTAAAGTTACAATATCATCAGCGTTAAAGGAAAAGGGGTGTCGGATAGCGCAGTGGTTGGAGCACTCGCTACTGTGTCGCAAGTTAAGCATCGTCCAGTGCGGTTAGCACTTGGATGGGTGACCGCAAAACGTGAAGCGACAAATAACAACGTTCCCAGTTGACTCAACTGTGACTGAGTACCTACTCTCTTGAGAGTGGGGAAGGTAAAGCAGCAAGGGAGAGAGATGGGCATCACCCTCATTACGCTGGCCCAAGATAAGTTTGATCTCCAACATCACGCTCCCCTACGGCCACAAAGGCTATGGGACTACCTTTACCTAAAGGAAAAGGGGATGAGGCGAGTCCGCTCCCCCCACCCCCCATCCTTCCCCCGACAAGACCTTCGCCCCTAGACACTGGCCACAACCCCACCCCCACCTCCATCCACCCCCAACCTTACCATTGGTCCGCTCCTGTTAGTAGTAGTAGTAGTAGTAGTAGTAGTAGTAGTAGTAGTAATAGTAGTAGTAGTAGTCGTAGTAGTAATAGTAGTAGTAGTCGTAGTAGTAATTGTAGTAGTAGTAGTAATAGTAGTAGTAGTCGTCGTCGTAGTAGTAGCAATAGTAGTAAATGATGATACTACTACTACTACTACTACTACTACTACTACTACTACTACTACTACTACTATTTCTATTAATTCATATCTCTGGTCCTGATTTGGCTCGGGAGAGTCCGCTGGACCTAAATCAATAATCATGTAATGTAATGTAATTCATGTCTTACATTAGAATCTGCGAAAGTTGTTGCCCAGATAAAACATGCTGTGAAGCCGCCTATCTAATCAGCAGCGACTTTTGCTGCACTAAAACGGTAAGGTCCCTTGCATTTTAGTAGTAGTAGTAGTAGTAGTAGTAGTAGAAGTAGTAGTAGTAGTAGTAGTAGTAGTAGTAGTAGTAGTAGTAGTAGTTGTTGTTGTTGTTGTTGTTGTTGTGGTTGCAGCAGTAGTAGAACATGTATATACCTAATCTTGACAGCTCTAGGGGTGTACAATAAATATACAATAAAATATACAAAGTCAAAAACATTTCATTGATGACAATGATAAAGAATCAAGCAAATGAAAAAAACAACCGACAATGCACTGGAAAAAAACTTACTGACAAAAAGAACCCATGCGTTGTGATAGAGAGATGGGACATTGTGAAGAATGATGAAAATCGTCCAAATACTCTCTCTCTCTCAGTCACACACACACACACACACCCACATACCCACACACACACGCACACACACACCCGTGGAAGCGCTTGTTTTTTTTTTGTATAAATAGTATTCCCACTTTATAGAAATTTAGTGCTTTAAATTACCACTGTTTCTGTCATTCTTATTTATTCTTTCTCGTTCCTAATCTGTTCTATCAATCTACTATCTTCTTCGCTAAACAAGCCACCTACCTTTTTTTCTTCAAAAATCTCCCAAAAGTCCTCATTTGTGTATGGATTCTGTTGGGTCAGCTTGGGGCTATTGGACGCTTTCTGCCAAATGGTCACTAAGACTTTTCTGTGGTATTATTATTGAGCAATGTAGGCATATTATCACAGGCGGCGGAAGCGGGGGGGGCAAGGGGGGCACTGGAAAAATATTGGGGGGGCAAACCTATACATTTGCCCCCCCCCCCAATATTCAGCCCCTCAAAAAACATTATTTGGAGGTTCAAACCAATATTTTTCCCCCTTTCTCTGGACTGATGCAAGTTAACAATACCTGTGCTGAGACCATTTTCAAAGCACTGAAGGACTGCTTGATCAGACTTGACTTGCCAGTGCAAAACTGCGCCAGGCCTACGACGGGGTGAGTAATTTTCAGGGTCATGTGTCAGGAATTGCAAAAAGATTCAAAGATGATATCCTTGCTGTGACTGAAGAGCTGGCGACAGTTCTTCAAAGAAAACAAACGACTTTTGATGACGCAGTAAACGCTGCTGACATTTGTCTGAGAACACTGGAAAGCATGCGGAATGAAGATTGTTATGAGACATTTTTTGCTGACATCACAACGAAAGCTGCAAATTTGAGTGATGAACCCTCCGTTCCTAGACAGAAGCAGCCTCCACGAAGACTGGACGATGGCTCACAGGGTCACAGCTACTCTTGTCCATCTGCTTACTACAGTCAGCAATACTGTGAGGCCATTGACAACATCAAGGAACATTTAAAGAGCCGGTTTGATCAAATAGCTCTCGACTTACCAAGGAAAATTAAAGTTCTTCTAAGTGATGGAGCAGCAGGGAAGAGACCTCAAGAAATCAAAGATACATATTCCGCTGACATCAACTTGGACAGACTCAAAACTCAGCTAGAACTCCTCCCACATGCACTGGGTGACATCAGGAAGGCGGCTAACTCTAGGATCACCATCTTCCAAGCACTGCCGTATGAACTGAAAGCTTCTGACACTGTGCGACGGATGCTGAGTGAAGTGGATAAACTTCTCAAACTGTACTTCACCATCCCAACCACAACTGCAACGGCTGAATGCAGTTTTTCAGCCCTAAAGCGGGTAAAAACATAGATCTACCTTTGGGCAACGATGACGCAGGAGCGTCTAAATAACTGTCTTATAATGCATGTGTTCAAAGACAAAGTAGATCAACTAGACCTAGCGCAAACTGTTTACGAATTTATCAATAGAAATGAACGCCGTCAGGCATACTTTGGAAAATTAACGGTGTAATTTCCCATGCCAAATGACATGCATGACTGCTGTTTTTGTTACTGTGATGGATCAACATTGTCAGGTCAGTTTCTCTTCCTTTTTCTCTACCTTCCCCCCACCCCCTACCTCCCTCCCCCCTCACTCTCTCTCTCTCTCTCTTATATGCACAGTTGTAGAAATATATGATATATCTTTTTTTTCTCTCTCACATAGGGTCTATGAAAATAGTTCCAATTATTTGGAGTAAATGTCCAAGGCCGGACCCGGGGGGGAGGGAGAGGGGAGGGGGGTTACCTAGATTCCAGAACCCCTCCCTCCAAATTTTTAAAAAATTTGAATTTTGTTTTAATGCAAAAAGTTTCAATTTTTAAAAAAATGTTTTTAAAACATTGCAGGTATTAGTCACTTTTGGTCCAAAGTACAGAGTTTTTTTTATAATCCTTTTCAAGGGATCCGTTCAAACGTCCAAAGCGTTTCCCCGTTGAAACGACCAAGTAACCCAACCCCTAAGCCTAAATTAGTAAATGCAGACATAATTTCTTGTTCTGACCGCAAGCCTCTTCCAGCACCTTCACCTTGATACTGCCCTAATCCACCAAAAACGACTTTTTAGAAATATTAATTAAGATGCTAAGTTGATAATTATGACAATTCGTTGTAACGAACATCCACTGAAACGACCATCGCTGAATCGTCCAAAAACATCGTTGAAATGGAAACCCTTTACAGTGAAGCTGCAGAAAAGGACAAAAGATGTTGTCGATGCCTACATTGGAAATCAAAGAGGTCAGTAACTGCATGTCTTCTATTAGAAGAGATGTCGACACAGCGTTCGTTGCCTGGTTTGGTGAAGTCAGCAAAATGGCAAATGCTTTGACAACTGGTGTTATTGTTCCTCGTCAAGCATCCCAACAGACTCTCCGTGACAACCAACCTGCGGCCACTCCAGAAGAATATTTCAAGATTAGCATTGCCATTCCTTTCTTGGAACACCTGTCAACCGAATTGGACTCGAGGTTCAAAAATTGTGGCCTAGCAGTTGATGGTCTCTGCCTGGTGCCAAGCACTTTAATAGACAACCAGGATGGTTTCATGCAGGTTCCAGAAGGGGTGAAGACACTGGCAATGTTGTGGGAGTCTGACCTACCAGACAACGCTACCCTTGATGCAGAATACCAACGGTGTGTTTGCAAATGGCGAAGTGCTGCTGAGAATGCGACAGCTATCATCCCATCCACGGCATCAGAAGCACTGAAACATTGTGACAGGGATTTTTATCCCAACCTGTTCATCATGCTAAAGAACCTTTGCACCCTGCCTGTCACTACTGCCGAGTGTGAGCGTTCAAACAGTCAGTTGCGCAACTTAAAAAACTGTGCTCTACAATGGGGCAACAGAGACTCAATGGACTTGCTTTACTGAAAGTGCACAGGGATGTTGATATTGACTTCAAAGAGGCAGTGAACTGTTTTGCCAGAAGATACAACTCACAAATGGTACTAATGCCGAGGAACCTAGTGCAGCAAGACTGAATTAAGTGAAAGCAGGGTGGTGATGTTCATAAACTACAAGGTAAACAACAAAAAGTAGTGAATAATAATAGTATACAAAACATCTCTGCTGATAAATAAATGTTTGTGTGTTTGGGTTTTTTTTGTGTGTTTTTTTTAAGGGAGGGGCAGAGGATAATTTTTGTACCCCAGAGTTTGTTAGTTCAATTGTTCAAAAAGCTCAAAGTCCCGGACCATCACAAATGGCTTTTTCAATGTTCAGATTGCACCAGATTGCACCATTTTGCATCCTTGAAAAAAAACATTCCGGGGGTCATGCCCCCGGACCCTCCTAGAAGGCTCGGCGCTTCGCGCCTTCGCTGAATCTGTAACCCCCACACGCCCCACCCTCGACTTTTCCCAGGTCCGGCCCTGATGTCAGTGAATAAAATGTGTGTGTGCCCCCCCAATCCTGAGCAGCTTCCGCCGCCTGTGATTATAGGTATGTGGTTTGTTAATATTTTATAATGATGTTTATATTCTATTTTGTTTTGTAAACGAGGGTTCGATAAATTAGAGTAAAGCCTCGGCGTCCCCTGCATGGGATGTAAAGTGGCCGGCTAGTGGAGTGCCGTCGGTGTTACCGTTAGAACGAAACAAAGCTTTACGTCCTAATTTTTTTAAAGTTAAGGAAAACAATATTATTTTTTAAAAAACACAAAACTTTATTAGGTATTTGAAAAATCCTGTCATCATGCCCGGGTGAGATGGTCGGCAGCCGGTCGACAAGATTAAAGAAAAAAAAAAGATATAAAAATTCGAAGAAGAGAGGAAAAAAAAAGAAAACTTCCGCGCGTGACCATAATGCAGCGACCTCAAAAAGGAAGCTCCAATGTTTTGTTGAGTGGCAGTCATCATGGTGCCATAAAATATGTAAATTGAGGAGGTTAGCAAGGGTCAGGGCAACCAACTAACTGTACGACAGCTCAGTACTTTTACAAAAAATCTAATATATCATATAAATAATATGTACAATTAGATGCATCAAACGAAATATAAATGTATTACACTACCGTAATTTTAATAATAAAAGTCCTATAGTGAAATGGGACAAAGTTAAATAAAAGTACAACTAACGGGGACCTAGCACCTAGAAGAAGATCCTGCGCCCTTCCGAGGTTTTGGAGTTTTAACCGGAGGAGTGGGACCCACCGGCCAAGAAGGGCAAATGACGGAATCAAGCAGGTCATTGATCTGATTAAATCCGTCCTGGGAAACAGACGGAGCAAGTCGGTCGAGAAACGTCTCCTTCGCGAAGAGAGCAACTGGGGATCTTATGGATGATAAATGACTAAAGGCCTTGTTCCGTACCTAATTTGTGTCTGTTGGCCTTACTCCAGTATGCAGAGCATGAAAAATGACTAAAGGCTTAGTTCCGTACCTAATTTGTGTCTGTTGGCCTTACTCCAGTATGCAGAGCATGAAAAATGACTAAAGGCTTAGTTCCGTACCTAATTTGTGTCTGTTGGCCTTACTCCGGTATGCAGAGAAGTGGCCTACGGAAATGTCCGTCCTAAAGTACTGACTAAACAACCTGGAATTTAGTCATCCTCCGATCGGGACTACCGGCCTGAGTTGCGGACTAAAACCGAAAACAATATGGCTGCACTGCGTCGAAATGACGTTTTTCGCGACAAAACAGCTTCCACTGGAATTGTTTTAATGATGACCAAGTTATGAGAAGGCATTCACTGCCACGACGCACCATTTTTGAAATGGCAGTGACGGACGATGCCTACGTCGCGTCTACACCCTGGAGATGTGAGCCATGGCCGTCTCTGTTACGCAATGAGTCCCCAGTCCTGAACTGAAAAAGGAGAGAAGGGTTCACGTACGTTACGTAAAAGCTGCGTAATAGGTAGGCTTGACGTGGTGAGTAGAGTCCCTTTGAGGATTTTTCAGGATAGTTCGGTACCATCAACATTTAGTTTGAGACTGAGAAGTCTCGATCTATTCCATCGTAGTGCATACCGGATTATAAAAATAAATAGTGCCGAACTACAATAGGCCGGTTCCGAACAATGACATAGTTCCGAACTACAATAGGCCTGTTTCATGCATAGATACCCAGGATCAGAGCGGGGTACGGGAGGAACGGTCCGCTGGGGAGAGCTCACACGCAACTGCGTCTTACAAGGGGGCTCGAGGGGTTCATCCTTGACCGGGTGCTGAGCCAAAGGGGTCCTCTCATGTCCGGTCTCCGAAGCATTTGTAATGATACGTCCCTGAATGTAGGCTGCCAAGATATGTATAACCTCCTCGAGAGAGGTGACCAACTTAGTAAGGCTATCAATCCTATTTTCTAGTCCACAAATAACCCCACCGTGCCCGTGCCCAGAATCACGCGTGAATTTATTAGGTTTATTCAAGGGTCGAACTCACCTGGTCGAGTCCGATCCACAATAGGGTCCCCAGCAGTTTGCGGGCTGATCATGGGAACCGGAGGGCGAAACGCAGCCACAGGAGCTGCGAAGGCGGCTGTCGCGGTGATCGCAGATTCTGAGTTTACCGGAGTGGAAGCGGCGCGAGACACCGAAGGAAGATTAACCGAGTCAAGTTTTATTATCTTTTTTTGCCAAGTGGTTGGCTTGAGCACGGGGCATGTAGGTCTCTGTTTGCATTTGGTTCGCCAGGAAGCGCTACTTGCGAACAGGACAGTTATGCTTTGCTGCTGAATGATCGGCAATGTAGACTAAAACGCTGTGTGGCTTTACAACGAGCTCCGTGTGGCCAACAGTACCACAAGATGGACAGACCTTTTGACAGGATTTACGGTTTTTCCTAGTGTGGCCAAAGCGTTGACGCTGGAAACGCCGGAGAACTGGGGTCACGAATGTGGTGACCGGGTATTCCTTTCGGTTAAGGAGGAGCATAGAGGGCAAAGCTGCTGCCTCAAATGTAGCTTGGACTGAGCCAGAAGACTCATCTCTCGACAAAGGGAGAAGTCTAAAGTTTTTGATCACGCAGGTCTCAACAGAGCCATCCAGCCCTACCACCCTCCCAATCGCACATATCTGCAATCTCCCCCACGGAAACGGTAGGTGGGACACCACGACCCACCCCCTCAACCACGGGGAAAGAAATCGAACAAATGATCGGGATTTAACCCAGCATCACGAGCTTAGCCAGTCTAATCTATTGCAGCTGGATCTCACAACTCACCAATAAACCCTTTCTAAGGGGTCTCCCTCTATCAACCGTGCCGCCGGCACTGCGCAGGTGGTCGGCAAGCTTCCACTCGAACGATTTCAACGATACCGAGGTCAGCTCCTCTGTCCGTTTAATAATAACCGGAAACCGGCAATTGGTCTCCCGAGAGGGCCTAAGAGGACAACCAATGTTTTTCTTTCATTTACGAGCTGAGCCCAAAGCAGGGTCAGCAGGGGGATGCGGGGAGAGACCCTCAGGAGGGATTTCAAGACCCTCGTCTCCTTTATCCGATGATGACACATCTCCCTCCATCAGGGCCTCAACCATCCCATTGATAATGTCCGTAGAGGAAGAATCAGAGAGATTCTCGCGTACTCTCTATTTGCAAGGCGTAACTTGCGCACTCGCCGGTAAGACGGCCGAGGGATCCCCCCCCCCCCCACCCCTTCTCTCAGTGGAGAATCCAAGGCACAACGTGTAGAGGCACACGTGTGACGGTCCAGCTCCTCAGAGTTAGTCTTATTTTTAATAACCCCTCTACGCCATCAGTTTATTTCTGCATCTATTTATTTATTTATTTATTTATTTATATTAAGTCTAATTGTTAGCTACCTTCTTTGTTCATCATTACAACGACACTACACATGTTACATAGGTTTAAAAAAACATCAAAAACAACAACAACAACAACAAAACAACAGACAGTTGAAAGTTGTAAACTGGATTCCCTTTGTCTGTCCTTCTGTCTTCCTGTCTGTCGCACACTTTCTCAGATTTAGGTGGACGCATTTATATGTTTGATGTACGCCTGCCTCGCGTCATCACCTTGACACCCTTTTTATTGTTAGTTTTGTAGCTGTTTGTCATAGTGGTTACCTTAACACAAAGCGTTGTTTTTTAAACTGTACTACTGTATGTATTTATAGCAAGTATGCTGTGACAAGGGTTGCTGCCCGGGAGAAAACACCAAATGCTCCGATGATAAGTCTTATTGTCAGTTCACCTACTACTAGTGTATATCAAGCCCCGAGCAAACTGCGAGAAAACAACATCTTATGAAATGTTGAATTTAATTTAAAAGATTATTGTTATCTTATATATTCATATATTTTTTAGATCTAGTATTTGACTCTAAACATCTTGTAGATAGCCTGCAGCACTCTTTTGAAAGTATGGCCTCATTTACTTTTGCCCTTGATACCATGATCATGATGATGCGGGAGCACAGTAGACATGATCTACACCTGCAATGGGCTGTACAAATGCAGCCTCACTCGTTTACACGCTTCTTCAAGAAGTATTGTAGTTTTGGCATTGACAGTTTTGCCCCGTGTACATCAACGACCAAACTTCGGCCAATTCGGTGTAGTCTTGATAAAACCGCGTGCTCAAGGAAGGAAACCAATGTTTTCTTGAATCCTTCAGACATTCGGGATAAAACAGTAGACCCTCCTTCTTTATTTGTTGACCATTTTGTAGTTTGCTTGTATGGTTATTTGTGGCTATTGTTCAGAACAAATCGTTGACTTTCCCAGTGAAAAATGACTTGTCTGGCTAATCTACTGTGGAAAGCAACGTAA
Source organism: Oncomelania hupensis (assembly GCA_036898135.1). Lineage (NCBI taxonomy): Eukaryota > Metazoa > Mollusca > Gastropoda > Littorinimorpha > Pomatiopsidae > Oncomelania > Oncomelania hupensis. The sequence continues at coordinate 21,346,444 of CM072526.1, forward strand.
ATGTTTGTTTAACTGAAGGCAAAATCTTTGTTAGACACTGTAACACTAATATTAGGAAATTCTCTTTTTCATATAGAACTGTTAGACATTGGAATGACCTTCCAATGTCTTTAAAATGTGCTAAAACTACTACCCAGCTCAAAAACCAGTTGGATGCAATTCCAAAATGTATAGACTTATTTTATAGCTATGACTAATATGTAGGCAAATTGCATGCAATGCATTGTAAATAAATATAAAAGATGGGACGTTCACAAAGGCTCCACGGCTTACATCTGTCCATACTACTACTACTACTACTTTTTTATTCTTGTTTCCTTTCTTTCTAATAACTCTCTTTTTTATATTACTTCTTGCTTCCTTTGTAATAATTAATTCTTTCTTTCTTATTTTTTCTTTCTTCTTTTGTGTATTAACTAATTCCTTCTTCTTTCTTTCTTCCTTTCTAATAACTAATTCTTTCTTTGTGGAGGAGGACTGCACTGGTAGCCTTGTCATACAGGCTTTTGATGACTTCAATAATTTTAGGGCTGTGCAGTCCTCCACAACAGCGCCATCGGGAACTGGTTCAGAACAACAATCGGTGTGCGTCAAGGATGCCTACTCTCTCCAACACTCTTCAACATCTTCCTAGAGCGCATCATGTCAGATGCTCTTGCAGATCATGAAGTCTCAGTCAGCATATGGGGTAGAGCAATCTCCAATCTTCGTTTTGCGGATGACATTGATGGATTGGCTGGAGAGGAACAAGAACTTGAACAGCTGGTACAGAGGCTTGACACCACCTCCAGAGCCTATGGAATGGAAATAAGTGCAGAGAGGACCAAATTGATGACCAACAACACCAATGGCATCAACACGGACATCAAAGTCCAAGGCCAATCCCTCAACACAGTGCATAGCTTCAAATATTTAGGAGCCATTGTTTACGACAATGGGTCCCGACAGAAAGTCCTCTCCAGGATCGCACAAACAACTGCTGCCCTGACAAGGTTGAAGCCCATTTGGAAAGACAGGACCATCAGTCTACATTCCAAAGTAAGACTGCTGCGCTACCTTGTCATCTCCATCTTCCTATATGCTTGCGAAGCATGGACCCTCACAGCAGATCTCCAACGAAGAATACAAAGCATGTAGATGAGGTGTTACAGAAGACTTCTGGTCATTTCCTATACCCAACACATCACCAACGACGAAGTCCGACAGACCATCACACAAGCCATTGGACAACACGATGACCTGCTCACAGTGGTAAAGAAACGGAAACTCCGATGGTATGGCCACGTCACCAGATCATCAGGCCTTGCAAAGACTATTCTGCAAGGCACAGTGCAAGGAGGTAGAAGAAGAGGAGACCGAAAAAGAGGTGGGAGGACACCATTCGAGAATAAACTGGTTTGACACTGAGCGAAGCCATCAGGGCTGCTGAGGACAGAGAAAGATGGAGTATGCTGGTTAAACGATCATCTGTGGTCCTCCGGGTTACGGGACAGGATAGGATAGGATAGGATAGGAATTCTTTCTTTCTCCTTTCTTTCTTCCTTTCTAATAACTAATTCTTTCTTTCTCCTTTCTTTCTTCTTTTCTAATAACTAATTTTTACTTTCTTTCTTCTTTCTTTCATCCTTTCTTATAACTAATGTTTACTTTCTTTCATCTTTTTTTCTTCCTTTCTAATAACTAATTCTTTCTTTCTCCTTTCTTTCTTCCTTTCCAATAATTAATTTTTACTTTCTTTCTTCTTTTCTTCTTCCTTTCTAATAACTAATTCTTGTTTTTCTTTTCCTCTGTCAGTCTTTTTTTTAAATGTAAATGGAGAAAGAGAGAGAGAGAGAGAAAGAGAGAGAGGGAGAGAGGGAGAGAGAGAGAATTCCTATTCAACAACCATAATGCCATCAGCAGTGTTAAATCGTTTATTCCTTATCTCTTAACCATCGTTGTGAAGCTCCAGACCCGAACGTCGTCTGTACTTTCTATACTGACAGCAGCGCGTACAAGGTGAGCCTCTCAAGTCTTGCAAGTTCCAGCATCAAATTCTAAGTTTTGTCATCTCTCTTTGGTAATGGGCAAAAAATGAGTCAAATGGTTGACCAACAAACGAAGTAACCACTTGTGGCGGCTCATCAGAAAATTCATGTTTGATTGCTTCAATCTTGTCCACAAAGAAAGAACTAAGTACATCAGCAGCCTGAAAGTCACAGAGATGGCAAAACAGAAGGAATAGAATCCTTGCCTAAAAGGCTATTCACAATGGAGAACATCTTGTGGGGATCACAGCCGGTGTAACGTGCCGAAAGCGTCCTTGACCCAATTTAACTCCCGGGAGTAAAACCAGGCCGTCCCAGATTTACTCCCGGGAGTTATTCTGGTCCTGGACCAGATTGACCCCCAGCCTGTACCAAAATCACTCTCTGGGGAATGAAGATTACATAGGAACAATTGATGTTATGCACTCTACTGTGTTCCAGATCAGCCTCCCGGGAGTTAGTTTGGCGCACATTTTTCAGTACCAGAATGACTCCCTGGAGTTAAAGTGGGTCTGTCCTAAAACAGCCCTCCTTGCAACAGAGAGTAAATCTGGGACTGGCCCAGACGCACAATTTTAGATGTGCCAAAACGACCCCTGGGGAGTTAATCTAGAACCGATGAGAGTCAGATTGGGTCAGGCCCAGACTGGCCCCCTCTAGCCTATTAAAAGGAGCAATTGAAGACTGCGTCAGTAATCTCATCAGACAAAATCATGGGAGTAAAACGGATACAAGACCAAAACAGGTCCCCTAACAAAATGCATGTAAAATACAATGAAAGGGGAGTCAAATGGGGACAGGACCAAAACCGCTCCCCTATCCATCAGATGCAAAAAACAATGAACCGGGGAGTCAAACGGGGACGGGACCAAAACCGCCCCCCCCCCCCCTCCCCCAACCCATCAGATGCAGCAAATACTGCACAGGGGAGTAAAACGGGGACAGGACCAAAACCGCCCCCCTCCATATCACAAGAAGCAACCACTACACAGGGGAGTCAAACATGGACAGGACCAAAGCCGTTCCCCCCCCCCCCTCTCCCTATACCATTAGATGTAACTACAAAACACGGCACAGGGGAGTCAAAGGGGGATAGGACCAAAACCGCCCCCCCCCCTACCCATCAGATGCAGAAAACACTGCACAGGGGAGTCAAACGGGGACAGGACCAAAACCGCCCACCCTACTCATCAAATACAGCATATACTGCACAGGGAAGTTCTATATTTCGTGTTTAAAATAAATGAATTAAAACAATGTATTGTTTGTTATTTGTTAGTTGCAATACAGTCTATTACAATATTACTTTGTTCTCTGTTTTACCAGAGGTTGATGAACTTTTAGTTTTACATAATAACATGGCTTATCAGTAACGAGATGACATCATTTGGGGTGGCTCAGTAGCGCAGTCGGTTAGACCGCTGGTTTCCTATGCCGAAGGTAGCGGGTTCGATCCCCGCAAGGGGCGAAAACTTTGTGACTTTTCTGGCCACCGAGGGTTTTCTCCGGGTACTCCGGTTTCCTCCCTCCCATCAAAATAGATGTAGCCAACAAAATTTTAAAATACAAATCAATTTTCTTTTCCATAAACATTTTAATAGCGACCTGCCACCACATGCTTGTCTGTTCTGTTTCCGTGTTCATTGTTTGTGATGTATTGTAAGCGTGTGTTGGTGTACGAGCGCTCAATAGCGAACTGCCACCACGTGCTTATCTGTTCTGTTTCTGTGTTCATTGTTTGTGATGTATTGTGAGCGTGTGTTGGTGTACGGGCGCCGCGCTTTGAGTCAGTATTAATTTGAGAAATTGCGCGTATCAATATCCTGTATTATTATCATCAGAACAAAATTAAATTGTGCAGCGCAGTATTTGTTAAGTAGGCTACTAAATGATATCTTCCTGCTATCCACCCACCCCCCCACCCCCCTGATGTGTAAGGGGGGCGGTTTTGGTCCTGTCCCCGTTTGACTCCCCTATGCAGTGTTTTCTGCATCTGATGTGTAAGTGGGACGGTTTTGGTCCTGTCCCCGTTTGACTCCCCTGTGCAGTGTTTTGTAGTTACAACTAATTGTGTAGGAGGGGCGTTTTTGGTCCTGTCCCCGTTTGACTCCCCTGTGCAGTGTTTGCTTCTTCTGATGAATAGGGGAGGGGGGGGGCGGCTTTGTTCCTGTCCCCGTTTGACTACCCTATGCAGTGTTTTCTGCATCTGATGTGTAAGGGGGGCGTTTTTGGTCCTGTCCCCGTTTAACTCCCTTGTGCAGTGTTTGATGCACCTGATCGGTAGGGGTCGGTTTTGATCCTGTCCCCGTTTGACTCCCCTACTTACGTTGATTAGCTGAGGGGGCGATGTTGGGCCTGTCCGTTTATAACTGCCCTATTAAAAACTAAGAATACATTGAAAAGACAAGAGAAGTTGGGGGGCTGTTTTGGTCCTGTGATCCAGTTTTACTCCCGTGTGTCATTTCGGAACTGGTTGGGGGTCAATCTGGTCCAGGACCAGAATACCTCCCGGGAGTTCATCTGGGACGGCCTGGTTTTACTCCTGGGAGTTAAACTAGGCCAGGGATGCTTTCAGCACGTTACACCGGCTTCATCCAGCAGCGACTTGGCTTGGCTGACCTGACTGCCTGTCTTGAGTCTCAGAGGAGGTAAGGGAGGAAGAACCATCCATTTATCTGTTGTATTGTGCTTGTCTTTATTTTGTTGTCTTTGTGTTGTCTTGCTCGTTGGTTAGTTTTGGGTAGAGGGGAAGTTGGTAGAGGGCGAGGAGGTTTTATGCTGCAGCTTTTTCTTTTCATTTGTAAATAGATGTATACACCTTATCATGGTGGGCTTGTGTGGTTGTTATTGTTACATTTTTTCCAGACGGTTGTAGGATAACTTGAGTAAAATTTTTGATGTTTGCTTTTGCCTAACTGTATATAATGTTGCATTGGGTAGTGTTTCTGTAAGCTTGGTTGGGTAAATTCTACACAGTCGAGGGTTGGGACTAATTTTGAGTTCATCCTTACTTGGCATTAACTTGGCCGCGTTGGCTTCCCTGTTTTATTCTTTGGAGGTGATGCTGATGTATGGGTTGTCGGGGAGACAACTGGATCCTTGGTGCAACTGCTGAAGATGTAAGGAGGCGCCCATCTAAAACCATCTTATTGATCTGATCTAAGGGCTAGGCCGTGCCATATCAGATTAAGCTCGACTGATACCACTCGATCCGAAACAAGGGTTAGGCCACCATCCTATTGATCTGATCTAAGGGCTAGGCCGTGCCAGATCAGAGTAAGCTCAACTGATACCACTCGATCCGATCCAAGGGTTAGGCTGTGGCGGATCGTATCGACGTCGTCAATCATCAGTCAACCGAGGCGACGCTGCGCAAGTGAGGACGTCCTGCGTTAAACTACCGCACGTTCCGCGGCAGCGATTGGAGGACTCGAACCAACCCTATCAGTTAAGTGTTATACTTAATGGCGGAAACTACCCACTGGGCATAGCGCAACCTGAACCGTGTTGGATCGTACATTGGTCCTTTGACTCTGTACACTAGCTGTTCTCGAGGATGTGAACCGTTGTCTTGTGTGATGTGATAGGTTTTATATTTGTTGACTCGTCCTAAACTTCATTGTTGTTTATTACAGTTTTGGGTACGGGATAGTTAAAAGGGGAGTGGCGGGAGTAGGGGAAGGGGTTGACCTTAGGTGGCAGGTATTAGCTAGTAGGTGATTATTGTTTATTTGTCTTAGATTTAATAAATTCTTGTTAATTGTACACTGGACTGGCTTGTCTATTAGTTAGACTATAAGGGAATCTTTATTCTTATTCTGTCTGTCTTCTGCCTCTATGATCATTCTGTCTTAACTTTCCTTTAAATCGTGACAAACGATGATGATGATGAGGAGGAGGAGGAGGAAGAGGAGGGGGAAGTGTATGCTACAACATTCTGTAGTCATTCATAGGTAGTCGTGATGAACTGTTCTAAGAGGAAGGGAGGGTGGAAACGAAGTGGGGGAAACCATTGAAACAACAAGAACTTATAGTTCAGGGTCACTGTACGTACTTCACAGTCTCTTAACTGAGCTCAGAATAAACGATATTAGTTGTTCACTGAAGAGTTGGTATATATTTAGGTGCGTGAATGCGAATCTGTATGTGTGACGGTGTGGTGTGGCTGGGATCCTGAGACCCTGGTGGAAAACGCCCGGTCGTCCGAAGTAGCAGGTAAGTCCCAGCGATGACGGGGGACCACACCCAGCAGCGGTGCCACCGACGACACAAAGACGTGGCAGTGGTGGTGGCGGCCTGGTAACGTCCACACCACGGTGGCAAAGCGGAAGTAGCAACAGTAGAGAAAGCAGCGGAAGAAATAGAACAAGGTAGAAATCGAAGCCCAATCTGTGGACAAATAAAGGGTCCTACTAGTTCGTCCACAAAACGTAAACATTACATAACAGATACGCCTTCCACCGTCCGCCATCTTGACCTGTTTATACATGCATCTCAATAATACAATGCAGTCCTTAATTCTATAATTTACATCTCTTCCATAAAACATAGTTGTTTATATAAATATACATAATTATTACAATTGCACTTCCAGTCACACAATCCCGATTCATCTCATCCACATCTCCATCCTCATCACCCCTCTCCATGTTATAATGCATTATCTCACTTCATTCATAATTATCTCTATCACGCTTTAATACAAACACGCTTCCCTCATATTCATCACCTTCATCACCCCTCTCCAACATAGTACATTGTCTCCCTTCCTTCACATTCATCACCCTCTCTCTCTCTCTCTCTCTCTCTCTCTCTCTCTCTCTCTCTCTCTCTTTAACATGCATATGTCATTGTTACCCTTCGTAACCCCGCTTTGGCAACAACAGCAACGACATTATTCATACACATATTCAACCAAGAAAATCATATGAAAATCATATAAAATCAATAAACTACCATTTATTAAAATATATCCATTTCCCTCTCATTCACTATCATTCATTCACGTACTCAGACTCGAAATGTGCAGCCACTAAGGAAAAGAATTACAGGGTTTACACTCACCTTTTAGTCCTCAGCTTGTGATAACGGATGCACGTACATACACAACACAACAACAACACTACACCACAGTACAGCACCACACTGGTTAGTGAGAGTATGAAGTTCGTTACTGGGCTATTTGCTATGCTATCGCTGGAGCACCTCAATACTGACAAAGTACTTGAGTCTTGGAAGGTGCCCAAGAATAGGCCACACAACCTTAGGAAACAACCCTACACCTATTCCTTCTTGAATAAATGGCGATTAGAATCCTTCCATTAACATCTTTTGGCCATTTATTTATTCTGTGTGTTTACAGACTTACTAGCAGATTTTCAAGGGAGGCTTGTTTGATAGTTTTTGTCATGGAATTACACTATATATACATCGTAAATGTAAGAATGGAGATGTGGCTTTATTAGATCAAGATGGTGGTGCCATAATTATAATTATAGATGATTAAGTAAAGACTATTCATTGACACTGGAGATAGCTGTCGCCATTTTGATAAAGTCTACGAATAGTAAATTGGGATATGTGTTTACGAATGCACCAATGGTTGCAGGATGAGTCTTCTGTCGTCTTCTCTTCCTTTCCACACCTTCGGTTCATTCTGTTTCACGCTACGTCATCAATTTGTTCCATCGCATGGCATTCCTCACCTGCGTGGGCTGGCTCAAGGGCGTAACAACCAAGTTCATGCCTGGCGACATCATCGCCTACCTTCTCTCACTCTCGACCTCCGTCGCCGTTTCATCGTTTTGCCGGAAGGTCGAGGGTTACATTACATTACATTATTATTGCTTTAGGTCCAGCGGACTCTTCCGAGCCAAATCAGGACCGGACAACCCCTGATCCGCATAAAAGATCTGCTGAAACAACCCTAGTGGTAAAACCGAAAGCTCTCCACCAGCCAGTCACTTTACAATAAAGACATCCCACGCAGGGGACGGCTGAGGCTTCACCCCAACTGATCGAACCCCCGGTTACAAAAACAAAATAGAATACAAACATCATTATAAATTATCAACAAAACACATACATATAAAATGCCTACATTGCTAAATAGTAACATCATAGGAAGCCCAAGTGACCACCTGGCAGAAAGCGTCCAATATTCCCAAGCTGATCCAACAGACCTCAGACACAAACAAGGAGTCTTGTCTCGGAAGAGTTTTCAAGAAAAAAGGTAGGAGACTGGTATAGCGAAGAAGAAGATAGTATAGCAGATTGATAGAACAGAGCAGGAATGAGATAGAGCAAATGAGAAAGACAGCGACAGTGGGAATTTAAAGCACTAAATTTCCAGAAAGTGGGGATACTATTTATACTGAAACCCCCGGCACCCCAACGGGGGCAGGTCGAGGGTTGACAACGTTGTGATACGGTAGGGCGGCATAAGGGCATGCGACGCCTGCCCGAGCTCCGGACAGCAGGACGTCACTTCTTTTATTTTATATAGAGGCCTACTACGTATAAACTTTATTGCTTGACTTGCAAGAGAGTGAGATCTACAGACAGATATCAGCATATTGTGGTTTATCAGATGAAGAAAAGACATGACTTGTGATAGACTTTCGTCCGGTTAAACATTAGATTGAACGATGCCAAGACTCTATTAGAAGATAACAATATTATTCTAAAGTGATTTTCATCTCGTGTAACTCAAGTTTAAGGCATTTATCATTAAATCACCCAATTGTGTTTTTTTTTCGTTAAATGTTTATTTAGAATGTATAGAATGAATGCTTGTATTGCGTGAGAAAGAGTGAGCGTTTTGTTTGAAATAAATTGTTTATTATTGCACCTTGAGTTTTGTGATATTTTGTTATTAAGAAGTAAGTAGATACATGTAGTTTGCAGGGAAGGGTAGGGGGTGTAATGTCTGGCCTTATGCCGTGACAGGTGGCCACACCCGATACTGATTCTATAGATTTTTGGTTTCTAAAGTTTTGATTTTGTAAATGAGGGGTATGTCCAGTTAAATTGAATTTACTCGAATTTTAAGCGACTGATGTCTAAAATCTTTTTTGTTATTGATGCAGAAATGATTGCAATAAAATATGATGAACTAATAAATTGAATTCGTGTTTCTGATTTAAAGAGAGACCCATATGTCCAAGTGGCCTTTGTATTATTTTGAGTAGTATACAGTATAATAGTGCCGCACTGTTTCAAAAGGTGGTTGATAGTTGAGAATTGTAGAGTGGAATGAGCGATTGTATGCAGTTGTTGATGTATGCTGAAAAAAGTTGGAAAATTTCATACGACGACTCCAGCCATGTTGATGATTGAACGGGTTGCGTGGATAAACGAAGCTGAGTTACACTTTTCAGGTTTCAAGCGTCGGGGCTGAATCGACTGATAAAAAAACAACATCGAGTGTAACAGAATGTAGACTGATGGTCCTGTCTTTCCAAATTGGCTTCAACCTCGCCAGGGCAGCAGTTGTTTGTGCGATCCTGGAGAGGACTTCCTGTCTGATACAATGGCTCCTAAATATTTGAAGCTATGCACTGTGTTAAGGAATTGGCCTTGGACTTTGATGTCCGTGTTGATGCCATTGGTGTATTTGGTCATCATTTTGGTCTTCTCTGCACTTATTTCCAATCCATAGGCTCTGGAGGTGGTGTCAAGCCTCTGTACCAGCTGTTCAAGTTCTTTTTCCTCTCCAGCCAATCCATCAATGTCATCCGCAAAACGAAGGTTGGAGATTGCTCTTTCCCCTATTCTGACTGTGCCTTCTTGGTCTGTAAGGTCTGGCATGATGCACTCTAGGAAGATGTTGAAGAGTGTTGGAGAGAGTAGGCATCCCTGACGCACAGCGTTTGTTGTTCTGAAACAGTTTCATATGTTTCCGCTCAATAATAATTATTATTTATATTATGAATAAGAATTATTATTTTAGACATAATTATTTAAAGTAAAAATACATAACACAACTGAATATGGACATTCTGCAGACGTGGTTCTGTATCATCCTGTTACGTTGGAGACGCGTGCGATGGTACATGTAGGTTTACGTGTGAAATGCGCACAATGATAGGCTTGCGTGTGTGACGCGCGCGATGGATCAGATCGTTTTGTTTTGCTAAGCATGCAGTAATAGAGTGTATTCATCTTTGATTTGATTTTGCGTTGTTAGAAGAAGCTTTGTATAACGTTGATAATGTTAGTTGCTCGATATTATTTGAGAATTTTCTCGAGTCAGTTGTTTACTATCGATCGAAGCGTATGGATAGTTCTAGTGGTAACCATGGAAGCTTCCATTCCAAATAGGGTTGTATGACGTGAGACAGTGATGATGAAATTAATTCTGATTGGTTGAGGTGTGTCACGTTGGGGGTTTTCTCGCTCTTTCTGGAGTCTAGATATATATATATAGTGCCGCACTGTTTCAAAAGGGTGTTTTTTTTTTTAGAGAGAGTTGAAAGTAGAGAGAGTTGCTGTATTAGAGTTGAGAAAGTTGTTAAAAAGTGGAAAGTTCAAAGTTGAGAATTGTTGAGTGGAAAAAGCGATTGAGCGATGGTATGCAGTTGTTGATGTGTGCTGAATAAAAGTGGAAAACTTCATACGACGACTCCTGACTTGTTGATGATTGAACGGGTTGCGTGGATACACGAATCTGAGTTACACCTATCAGGATTTCAAGCATCGGAGCTGAATCAACTACTGATAGAGAAAACACCAACATCAAACGAGTGTAACACATCCAAATGTTTTGAAAGTTATTGCTACGTCACCTGTTCGTAGACTTTTATAGACTGTTTGACATTATGTTTTAAAAATAATTAAAATATTTTAAAAGTTCAATTTTCATTGTCTAATTTCACCTCAATGTGTCAACAGACATTAAATGAAACACATATTGATTTGCTAAAGTTTTACTTCATGGCTGGTGATTGTATTTAAGTTTTCACACACAAACTCATTTAACGGCGGTTAAATGGTGGCATAAAAAAGATTATTCTGAGTCACTGCGAGTTCAAAACTTTATAACCACTACAGTTAAGCAAATCTATTATATGCAGAAAGTCACCTCTTAAACGATTCTTTTTTTTTAAATAAGTGTTTTAGTGTTCTGATTTACAGGTTCAAATACTGTTTTAATGAAAAGGTATTTGTTGGATGTGCCTACCCTTATTCTGCATCTTAAACTGATTTACTTATTATTATTATTTTTATTGTGTGTGTGTGTGTGTGTGTGTGTGTGTGTGTGTGTGTGTGTGTGTGCGCTCCACACTTGAACCAATACGAATCAACAAGACGGTCCTCTTCTAAATACGCCCGTGTTAGAAAACAAATCGTGTTACCACGTGTCGCCACGAGTTCCGTTCTTTGGGTCTGCGTGGCAAGGTTGACAAACGTTCATTGGGTCTTCGCTGCCTGTGTTGAAACATTGTCTTATTTTGTTGGGATTATTTATTTTGATGACCTTTACATGTTGGTGTGTTAACTGTCCATTCCACTTATTATTTCACTGCTCCCCATCCCTTAATCTCACTCCCAGAAAATGAAGAAAACAAAACTAAATAAAAATTTAAAAAATATATTTACTTAAAATTATTAAAAGAAATTATTCATAAAAATAAATTTAAAAAAATTTGAGAACATATGAAACAAAATATAAATAAATAAAAAGAGTGGAAGAAATGCTGTAAATGTATGAGGAGTAACACAAAACAATGCGAATGTAAATAAGATAATAACTTGGAATGCTATTCTAAAACATAATAAAGTGCATACACAAAATTTTGTTGGGATTATTTAATTTGCTGACATTACGTGTTGGTGTGTTAACTGTCCATTCCACTTATTAATTCACTGCTCCACAACCCTTAATATCACTCCCAAAAAATGAACAAAACAAAACTAAATAAAAAATAAAAATATATTTTTAAATAAACAAATAGAAACATAATAATAACTTTAAATTATTTTTAAAAAAGGAATCTAATTTTTTTTAATTGAGAACATATTAAACTAAATTTAAACAAATAAAAAGAGTGAAAGAAATGCTGTAAATGTATGAGAAGTAACACAAAGCAATTAGAATGCAAATGACATAATAACTTGGAATGGTATTCTAAAACATAATAAAGTGCACACACAAAAATAAAATAAAATATGACAATATTAAAAAAAATAATTATTTAGCTTTAAAATAATTGCAAAAATAAAATACAAAAAATTAAATTCATTACTTATAATTAATAGTAAAAGTACCATTTAGATTAAAACTTCCATACTTTCTTTTAGATGAGAGTATAAACCGAAGGCCACAGCTCTAACCTAGAACTAACCCCAAAATATTAGAAATTACACTGAAAAAGAATAATAAATGTTTCTATCCTCGCCACCAAAATGTGGTGTTTGAGGTTGAGGAATAATGCAGTGACAGAACAGACACAGTAAAATAACACAACTCGTGTGCTGATGGTTCTGTAGTGTATTCTGGCTGATGAGCAAATTAGGAGTATGTGTACGTTACAAAGTCGTTGTTTCTGAAGCATGCTGGGTAAAAACCTTCATTCTAAAATCTGGTTACATGAGAACCGGAAATACAATGTTTCTACTGTCTCTTTCATTGAAATTACACAGAAAACAAAGCATGAGACGATGAGATCAACAACAACAACAAAAATTATTAAATCTCTCATTCACGCTAAATAATAATAATAATAATAATAATAATAATAATAATAATAATAATAATAATAATAATAATAATAATAATAATAATAATAATAAATAATAATATTTTTTTTAAAGATGGTATGTTCATTATTTATAGTCATAACATGTTGCACTTATTTTAAATCTTGCGAAAATTGAATCCAAACGATGTGTCGGAGCTTTTTAAAACATCGTCTTCGCTGATAGTCTAAAAGAAATGTATTATACTATAACTGACACTAGAACCTGCGTACATTTGGCGCTGGTTAAGTAGGTCAACTAAGGCAAAGTCTACTGTACTCCCCATACCCCACATATTATTACTAGTATTGTATTATACTATAACTGACACTAGAACCTGCATACATTTGGCGCTGGTTAAGTAGGTCAACTAAGACAGAGTCTACTGTATTCCCCATACCCCACATATTATTACTAGTATTGTATTATACAATAACTGACACTAGAACGTGCATACATTTGGCGCTGGTTAAGTAGGTAAACTAAGACATATTCTACTGTACTCCTCATACCCCTCATACAGCCTTGCGGTTGTTTCCGTTATAATTTTCGGTGACGTACAGCGACAAGCTTGCAATACCCTTATCGGAGAGATTTCATCACTATCATGATTAATTAGATTTTACCAATATCATGATTTTAAAAATAAACTTCTGTTCTACTAGTGTGTGCTGCAAAAGTATGCACAAATGTTCTCAGGTTTACTTTAAAATTGCCATACAATGTCGCTTCTAGTAGTCTAATGTAAACGTTTGGGGAAACAATTGGTTTAAGCTTACTTTAAGATTGCCATACTACTTCTGTTCTACTACACGGTCTAGTGCAAAAGTTTGGTAAAAATGATCTTAGTCTCACTTTAAAGTTGTGACTTCTGTTCTACTAGTGTCAAGTGCAGAAGTCTGAAAAAAAATCTCAATCTCACTTTAAAATTGTTTTCCTATCCTTCCTATCCTGTCCCATAACCCGAAGGTCGTAGGGGCACCACAGATGATCGCTTAACCAGCATACTCCATCTTTCTCTGTCCTCAGCAGCCCTCATGGCTTCGCTCAGTGTCAAACCAGTCCATTCTCGAATGTTGTCCTCCCACCTCTTTTTCGGTCTCCCCCTTCTTCTACCTCCTTGCACTGTGCCTTGCAGAATGGTCTTTGCAAGGCCTGATGATCTGGTGACGTGGCCATACCATCGGAGTTTCCGTTTCTTCACCACTGTGAGCAGGTCATCGTGTTGTCCAATGGCTTGTGTGATGGTCTGTCGGACTTCAACGTTGGTGATGTGTTGGGTATAGGAAATGCACAGAAGTCTTCTGTAGCACCTCATCTCCATGCTTTGTATTCTTCGTTGGAGATCTGCTGTGAGGGTCCATGCTTGTTTTACTACTTCTGTTTTACTAGTGTTTAGTGCAAAAGTCTGAAAAAATATCTCAATCTCGCTTTAAAATTGCTACATCTGTTGTACTAGTATCTAGTGCAAAAGTTTGAAAAAATGTGTCAGATTCACTTTAAAGTTGCCCTGGTAGCCAATATAATAGGGGTTGCACATAATGTTGCCTTCATTCCTACTTGAATTCTTGCTGCTCTGACTTCAGAAAAACATCATGACTTTACTGCAGATCTTTATGGTCCTTCTCAGTGCAGCTCTTTTCCAACTGCCGTAAGTTGCAAGCAACTTTCAATTATTATATATAATATTTCTTCATATAGCAGTAGTAGTAGTAGTAGTAGTAGTAGTGGTAGTAGTAGTAGTAGTAGTAGGAGGAGGAGGAGGAGGAGGAGGAGTAATAGTAGTAGCAGTAGTAGTAATAGTAGTAGAAGAAGGAGGAGGAGCAGCAGCCGAAGTAGTTGTTGTAACAGTAGGAATAGTGGAAGTTGTAGAAGGAAGAACAGGTGAAAAAGCTAAAAGGTGTAGTGGTAGTAACAGCAGCAGTAGCAGTAGTAGCAGCAGTTGTAGTAGCAGTTTTTCTTCTTCATCTACTTCTTCTTGTTCCTGTTCTAATGAGCAGATCTGATTAATAATTTACCTGATGTTAATTATTTACTGTCACAAATAAAATAAAATAAAATTACTGCTACTACTACTACTACTACTACTAAGTAGTAGTAGAAGGAGTAGTAGTAGAAGGAGTAGTAGTAGTAGTAGAAGTAGAAGGAGTAGTAGTAGTACAGGGGCGGATCTAGGGGAAGTTCCTCCCACCTTCCCCTCCCCCTCCCACACACACCCAAAGAAATTTAATAAAATTAAATTACATTTAACTTAATAAAAATAAATTTTTAAAAAAGGTTGTTCTGTCTCTTGGTTTTACATGCTGTGATGTCTACCACAAATATCCGAAGCCTATGGGTATTTGCGGTATGTTATTACTACGGCATGGTTACATCCCTTGACGTTGCTTTCCCTAACTATTGAATCACACAAATATTTGAATATCCAGAAAAAAAAGACTATGTATATTCGGTGTGATTTGGACGAACTTGGTGATGAATTTCATTATCTGTTTAGATGTACAAATTCCGTACTGATTGCCAACAGGCTTTCTTAAGTACCTCAATACTTCAGGAGTCACTGGAATGCCGGTAAGTTAAACTAGTTGATGAACTCTAAATCCAAACGCAGGTTGTCTGATTTAAACCGTTTTATATGTATTACATTTTTACTTTGTAAAAAGTGACGCACAGTTTTCTTTTGCTATTTATTTTGAACTTATATGTCCTTGGTTGAGACCTAGGTGTATTATGTTTGAAATTTGTTTTCCTTTTGTCTTTTACTTTTTTAGTATTATCGATTTGTTTATTTACTTTTTTTGTCCATGCGTTTCTCGTTAACAACTTAATGTTAATGTGTCATTTTTGTGTATGCAATATTCCTGTTTACTGTTTATGCAGCTCTAGTTTACTTCTGTATGATTTTTTTAATATTCCCATCACCCCCAGCTCTTCATTGTTTGGTATACGGAGCACCTGGGCAAGGAATCTTATTTAATACTGACTGATGGTGTTGTATCAAATAAAAGGACAAAGTTCCAAAACGTTTACCAGTGCAAAGTGTAATAGATTCTTTTTTTTCCTTGTCTAGGGGCATGAAGCTGAAGGCAATGCCGAAGCGACCTTCTCCTAAATGTGCCGATGCAGCGGGCACTAAGAAAGAAAATGAAGGCTTCTTTCTCACCATTACCAATGGTAGGTTAATAATCAGACTAGTTATTATTATTATTATTATTATTATTATTATTATTATTATTATTATTATTATTATTATTATTATTATTATTATTATTATTATTATTATTATTATTTTTCTATTGCGCTATTTTATCAGTAGATACTCCAGACTAGCGTCATTAGTGCGATGAAAGTTAAAACTAAGTTTTTAACTGGTTTAACTGTTTGCATGATTTTCTAATGACGGCATTCTCATATTTGTCGGCTGTACAGGAATAATATTTAGTTCTACATAAACGTCGTTCTGTCCTCTCGACGAGTACTTTATTTGTATGACATCAGCTTACGTAAAACACTGTAAAATTACGTCACGAATGTTGTTGTTGTTTTTTTTTTAAATTTCAGTTGAGCTTAGATGTGATCCGCTCAATCCTTCACAATCGAAAATGTAGGCCTACGTTTGATATTAGACCTGAAGACCTACACCAATGAAAAAGAAGACTACCGTCATAGAAAAAGATGTTCTAGTGCAAAGTATAACATATTTGCTCAGTGGGTTCGGGCACTGAATAAAATAGACCCAACGTTTCCAGGCGTGTCGTAAGAGGCGACTAACAGGAGTGATGTCAGCACGGCATCACTGGGCGAAAGTCTTCTACACACAAGTCACCTGCCAGGTTCAACGACTACGTGCTCGGGGCCAAGGCGAGCCACACTGTATTGTGGATTTCGGCTGTGGCCAACAGCCTGGAGAGGATTGGGCCCTGCCAGGTCTTTCTTTCGCAAGACACACTGCATGATGAAACCATGTCGGCATCCAGGTCGGTTGCCACCCGGGTCACCAAGGACCGCTCCTTCCGTTGGCCACAAGGACGGAGGTGATAAGTGTGCTACTGATGGACAACGTAATCGGATCCGTACGAGAGACAACATCATCATAGGAACCTGGAATGTCAGGAGGGAAAATTAGAAGAATTTTCCCACAAGCTGGACCACTATCGATGGAACATCTTAGGTATCAGCGAACTGCGCTGGATGTAGGTAAAAAAAACGACCGACAAAGTCCACAAGCTTTATTTCAGCGGTAGAGATGACAGGCACTGTTGTAATGCGTGTGTGTATGTATATTTTATCTGCATGTACGGACAGGCAATTAACGAACGCGGCCACACTTTGGATAATTTGGCTGGTCTCTGCTTTTATTCCCAAAAGCATACATCCGGTATACCAATCAAAAATAACCCAAATAAGAACAAGGCCAACACAGTGGTATAGGCACACAACAGTGCCATAGGCACATTATTACATCCCTCCCCAACTATAGTTTAAAAATCATAAACTAAACTGACAAAGCGCAACCTGACCAACCATGAAATTAAACTTTAACACTATATTTAACAAGAACTTTAAAACAAAGGAAAGTTTAAAATTGATAGTCAAAATGAACTGGTTCAGAAGCATGTGTTAATCTGTGTATACAAATACTATTCCACACAGTTCTTGAACTGTATACAAAACAATACTAGATACATGTGGCTTTTAGCAAATTAAAATAATTATTAAACCTTTTAACTTGAGCCATTCACTTTGGACCAGTCACTCTCAAAATTCTCGTTCTCTCTCACACCAAAATAAGGACACTACAGGGTGGTATGAAAGTCCACATGAAATGTTAACTCTGAAGCACAAGCGCACCAGGCTTGAAAGTTTATCACCATATCAGTAATCCAGAGTCACATTCGATTTCTACACAGTCCATGATCAGAGGATGATGCACAAATGCAGTACAGTCCATAATCACAAGATAATGTTCATGAAAAGTATAATTGATACTTCCAGTGCTGGATAAGGCTGGAGATTTTTTTTAACATTTAAAATGTATAAAAGTCTTTAGATACAAGTCAAATTCACAGGAGTAAGGATTCACTTGCTGCAAATACATTTAATACACATATAACACCCAATAGTATTGTTAACATTTTAGGCCTTTTGAGCCTAAATATTACAATAAAGAACTACCAACAGCCCGCAAAAGTATAATTATTGTGTAAAAATTAAATGGAAGCATCACTCAGATAATAAAATAGCATCCTGTCATCAATCATAATGACTAAAAAAAATAATGTCATCATCAGAATTGCACATAATCTTTGAGGTGTGCAGGAGGTTTATGCGTGCGAGAGGATCTTCGGGGTGGGTCTGAATGATGAGGAGAGTGTTGTGGGTTTTGGGTGTCAGGAAGGTTGATTAGCTGAGGCTTATGAGTGTCTGAAGGAGTGCGACTTTCTGAAACCAGGGGTTTCCGAGCACTTAGTTGTGGCATGAGGGCCTTTCTGCAATGTGGAGACAGAGATGTTGCTGAGTTGTGATGTTTTGGAGCTGAATTTTGTGGGGTTTGCCTGATGGGGATATGTGGTGGTGTGTCAGGTTTGTATGGTGTAGGAGGGGAAGTATGGAGATGACGGTCAAGGTCAGGGTCAAATGGAGTGTCCTGCACCAGTGGAGTGGTTCTCAGTTTGTGAAAGCGGGAACTGTTCCGTGTAACTTGTTTGAAACCACCCCCAAGAGATTGTGCTGTTATCATGGAATGGTTTGACTGTGTAACAATCATGGGTGAGGGGTTGTAGGCTGAAGAAAGTTTATTTTCTTTCGGTTGTTTGACAAGCACATAGTCACCAGGTTGTATGTTTGAGCGACAAGCATGATGTTTGTTGTCAGCATATTCTTTCATTTTTGTCTTTGCCTGCGCATCTTGGTGTCTTAGACAGGTGTAATCATTTTCATGTTTGGGAAACACTGTGTGAGTTTTATTGTTGCTTACTTCTGGAAGTTTAGTTTTCGGATCCCTGTCAAACATGAGTTTGAACGGCGTAAACAGAGTAGAGGTATGCGGAGTGCACCGATAAGAACGGAGGAATGCAGTAAGCTCCCTACGCCAGTTTTTGTGTTCAATTTGGGCGGCTCGGATCGCCTTCATGAGTGGCTTGTTGAAAGATTCAGCTTGTGCATTGGCTTGTGGCCAGCATGGTGTGATTTTGCGGTGTGTGACACCGGATGTTTTCATGAACTGTTTCCACTGAACACTTTGAAAAGGTGGTCCATTGTCAGTTTTGATCATCTCGGGGTATCCGAAAGTTGCAAAAACTCTGTCAACCACTGGAATGATGCATTCGGCAGAGGTACTACGAACCATTTCAACAATCGGATATCTTGAAAACTCATCAATGATGACCAGCAAATAGTCACCAGATGGTAACGGCCCACAAAAGTCAACGGATAGGTTTTGCCAGGGCCCTTTAGGGAGTTCGGACATGTTCAGGGGTTCTTTTATGCACCGGTTTGTGTTGGCTTGGCACGGTATGCATTTTTCCACTTCTTCTTCAACAGCTTTGTCCATGCCTGGAAACCAGACTTTACTTCGGATAAAGGATTTGGTTTTGGAGACACCTTGGTGTCCTTCATGTGCAAGCTTGATTACTTGTTTCTGCAGTTTAGCAGGTATGACAAGCTGTGTCCCTTTCAAAATTATGTTTTGCTCTGCGTTGACACAGAGTTCATCTTTAACATTTCTGAACGAGTGTAAAGCGGAAAGACTTGCATTCTCCAGCGCGCTTTCTGATACCGAGTGCCATCGGCCAGAGTTGACGAGTTTGATTACGGTTTGCAGAGTGGGATCATGCTCGGTTGCTGATTGAATATCTGCAAGAGTGATTGCGGATGGTGTATCGGAGTCAATGAAAAAATTGATATATTCTTCTGCAATCTGTTCATGTCTGCTTTGTCCATCTGTGTGTGTAACTGGGTGGCGAGACATGTAGTCGGCAGGATTATCTTTCCCAGCTTTGTATTCCAGTTTGAGTGTGTATGGTGTAAGGCGTAACGCCCAGCGCGCAATGCGTGTTGGTGGGTTCACTTTGTCCCAAATACCGATCAACGGCTTGTGGTCGGTGACCACTGTGAAGTCAGAACCCATGACATACACATGAAAGTGTTCACATGCCCAGACAACTGCTAACGCTTCGCGTTCAGTTTGCGAATAACGTTGTTCAACATCAGAGAGTGACCTGCTGGCATAAGCGATAGGACATCCATCTTGAGAGAGTATGCCTGCAACGCCAACCGGACTGGCATCAACATGAATTGATGTGTGTTTCTTCGGGTCAAAATATGCCAGCGTTGTCTTCTCAGAAAGTGCATCTTTGACAGCCTGGAATGCTGCATCCTCTTTCTCACCCCAAGACCACTGAATGTCTTGTTTGGTAAGGGCTCGAAGCGGTTCAGTTAAAGTCGCAAAATTGCTGATGAACCGAGCACTGTATTGAGCCATGCCCAGAAAAGAGCGGATCTCTGAAGGGTTTTGTGGTTTGGAAGCATCGCGGATGGCTTGAACCTTCTTTGGATCTGGGCGAAGCCCTTCTGATGAGAAAATGAAACCAAAGAACTCTATCTCAGATTTGTTAAATTCACACTTTTCAGCGTTGACGGTGAGACCAGAAGTATGCAGCTGAGAAAGGGTGGCATGAAGTGCACGATCATGATCAGCCTGGTCCTTTCCAAAGCAAATGATATCATCGGAAACATTCCTAGATCCAGGAATGTCGCTAAGTAGTTCTTGAATAGTATGCTGAAAGATTTCTGCAGCAGAGTTCAAGCCAAAGATGAGCCTTTTATACTGATAGAGACCGCAGTGGGTTGAGAAAGTGGTGATATACCTTGACTCAGGTTCAAGTTCAAGTTGGTGATAACCTGAACGTAAATCAATCTTGCTAAAACGGATGCGCCGTTGAGGTCAGTAACCAGCTCTTCGATGGTCGGTGTAATGTGTCTTGTACGGATAACGGCTTTGTTAGCCTCACGCATGTCCACGCAAATACGGATTTCGGATGGATTTTTCGGTTTGGGCGGTGGGACGATGCGAGAGACCCATTCGGTAGGGCCAGTGACCTTTTCAATGATATCTTCTGTTTCAAGTCTTTTGAGCTCTTGCTCAACTTTGTCACGCAAATGAAAGGGAACTCTGCTGTGTTTGCGAGCTACCGGCGGAACCGATTTATCAATATGAATCTTGACCTTGTGATTTTTCAGTTTTCCAACACCGCGTGAGAGACCAGTATACTGTTCCAAGATCTGATTTGGCGAGTGTGGCATAGAAACATGATTGATAACTTGCAACACACCTAACTGCAACGCGGTGTTTTTACCAAGCAATGATGGCTGCGAACCAGCTGTGACAACAAGAAATTCGGTCCGGACAGGTTCTGAATCACGGTGTTGAATGTCAGCAATTATGCTCTCTGTAACCTGAATGGGTGGGGACATGTATGGGTGAAGCAATCTGTTGCATTTTGTAGTTTTGACCCCTTTCAGTTTAAGTTTATTGGCATCATTGCCATTCAAAACATTGCATGATGCACCAGAATCGATCATCATGGAGATGTGTGTGCCTGATATGTTGAATGAGGTCATGCTGTGCCTATCAGCGCCAACGACAAAAATGCAATCAGAACAGTTACAGTCTCCATCATCTGAGGAACTATTTTGTTCTGTGCCTAGCTGCTCAACTTCATGAATACAATGAGCTGAGGAGCTCTGTGGTGATCTACACATAGATGCAAAATGGCCTACTTTGTTGCATTTGTAACATGTTTTGCCCTTTGTGCAACGGCATTCATGAGCTTTGTGGCCTTTTAGTCCACACCTCAAACAGACAATTTTTATCTTAGTTTCTGTGTCTGCAGCTTGGGGATGAAACTGTAGATTTTTGTGTGCAGGAGTAGGCCTATTCTTTGTTCTATG
The DNA here is from genome assembly GCA_036898135.1 of Oncomelania hupensis. Classification (NCBI taxonomy): domain Eukaryota; kingdom Metazoa; phylum Mollusca; class Gastropoda; order Littorinimorpha; family Pomatiopsidae; genus Oncomelania; species Oncomelania hupensis. The sequence goes on from CM072526.1 coordinate 21,368,163, forward strand.
CTTGTGGTCGCGCTGTTTTGTACAAGTGCTCTGTGTATTTCTTGTCATGAATGCGCTTTCTTCGGCAATCTGTGATGCCTGAAACTCACTTGACTCCTTGGCCTGAGCTATTTCAAGTAGGCGTGTGAGAGTTAGGTCTTTTTCAGCTAGTAGCTTCTTGCGAAGGGAATTTGAGAGACATTTATCAACAACTTGATCTCGAATAAAATTGTCTTTTTCCGTTCCAAATGCACACGTTCCGGCAAGCTTCCTAAGCCTAATGACAAACTGACCAACGGTTTCAGAATCTTTCTGCATCTCCTTCCGGAATATGTGGCGCTGAAATGTCACGTTCATTTGTGGCTTGAAATGGCCCGTTAGTTTCTCTTTGGCATCATTGTACGAGTCTCCTACGGTAAAGGTTCCAAAAATCTCTTGAACCTCATCTCCAGCGCAGTGGAGAAGCAACGCGCGTTTTTGTGCGTCGTCGTCAATGCCAGACGCCTCAACATACATTTCAAATTTGCGGAGCCATGTGGTCCAACGGTCGGCCACACAATTGATGTCGCCTGAAGGAGAAAAATACGGCGGCTGTGTGATAGAGATAGCTTTCGCCATGAGTACTTACGGCTGGGTTCTTTTGCTCGTCGCCAAAATGTTGTAATGCGTGTGTGTATGTATATTTTATCTGCATGTACGGACAGGCAATTAACGAACGCGGCCACACTTTGGATAATTTGGCTGGTCTCTGCTTTTATTCCCAAAAGCATACATCCGGTATACCAATCAAAAATAACCCAAATAAGAACAAGGCCAACACAGTGGTATAGGCACACAACAGTGCCATAGGCACATTATTACAGGCACGAACACGGCGTTGGATTCTTGGTCCACAAAGACATTCTAGCCACTTTCATGGGTTGCCGCCTAGTCTCCAGTAGACTCATTAGCATCCGTCTTAGAGCAGCCCCTTTCTACATCACCATCATTCAGGTCTATGCCCCAACATCAGACTATGACGACAGCGAAGTCGAGGATTTTTATGAACATCTACAGGCTGTCTTTGACCAAGTGATGAAAGAAGGACATAGTCATAGTGCAAGGAGACTGGAATGCCAAGGTTGGCCAAGATGCGCACCACAACTGGGGAGACACATGGGGACCTCATTGAAACAAGGAGACAAATGACATGGGTCTGATACTCTTGGAGTTTGCCAGATACAACAATCTGATACTGCCAAACACGCTTGGTCTCCATTAAACAAATCCAGACGATGGGCATGGCACAGTCACGGCGGGGAGCATCACAACCAGATCGACTACATCATGTTCAAGACTCGCTCCAGATCAAGCATCAACATTGGCAGGACACGCACTTTTCCAGGAGCAGACATCGGAAGTGACCACGATCTCGTGATGATGTCCTTCCGGCTCCACTTGAGAGAGTAAATACAGCAAAATGCACCAGACTGAAGTTCGACCTGGACAAACTGCAAGCCCCGGAGGTGGCAGAGATATTTAAAGCAACAACAGGAGGGAAATTTGCACCACTGCTCATTTTGAGAGCTGGTGAAGTAGATGTCATCATCATCATCATGACCCCCACCTTTAACTCAGCTGTGACAGATGCCGCCACTGAAATCCTTGGCCAGCACCGCCCAAAGAAGAAACTGGATCACACCTGAACTTTTATACCTGTGTGATAAACGAAGAGAGATGAAAAAAGAACACCTCACAGGAAACTGATGCCTACCTAAACATCAACAATGGCATCCGAAAAGGCATGCGCACAGCAAAGGAGGACTGGATAGCAGGTCAATGCCAGGAAATAGAGAATAGTTTGAACAAGATCAACAGCAAGAAGACCTACCAGATTGTGAAGCGGCTGACAAGTGTTAAACAGCCCAAGGTTTCCACGATCCAAAGCAAATCTGGCATATGCCTTACAGAAGAACAAGAAATCTTGAATAGATGGACAGAGTAGTGCTCTGACCTTTAAAAACCACAAACCAAACGGAAACCCATCTGTTCTAGCATGTCCCCAGAACAGAAAAGAGAAAAAAAAATCCAGTTCTCCAAGAAATTGAGTCAGCAGGTGCAATCACTAAAGACGGTGAAGTCAGCGGGAGTGGGCAACATACCCGCGGAATGGCTGCAAGCCGGAGGGGAAGCGATGATTGATGCCTTCACCATTATTTGTATTAAAATCTGGCAGAGTGGGGAGTGGCCTACTCCATGGACCCAGTTCCTTATCACCACTCTTCCCCCAAAAAACAAAACCTTCAGGAGTGTGAAAATTACCGCTCCATCAGCCAGGCCTCATCAGCCATCCCAGCAAAGTCCTCATGAAAATAATACTCAACAGGTTGAAACCCCAAGCTGAACAAATCACAGCTGAAGAATAAGCAGGGTTCAGGGCAGGGCGAAGTACCACTGAACAGATTTTTAACCTCAGAATAACCTGGGAGAAATACCAACAGCACCTACATCTATATCATGTGTTTGTATACTTCAAGAGTCTGGCATGCAGGCGTGTGGGCAACCATGAGAGTGTACAACATCAGCCCTAAAATTATTGAAGTCATCAAAAGCCTGTATGCCAAGGCTACCAGTGCAGTCCTCCACAACATCTTCATCAGGAACTGGTTCAGAACAGCAATCGGTGCGCGTCAAGGTTGCCTACTCTCTCCCACACTCTTTAACATCTTCCTAGAGCGCATCATGTCAGATGCCCTTGCAGATCACGAAGGCACAGTCAGCACAAGGGTAGAGCAATCTACAACCTCCGTTTTGCGGATGACATTGATGGATTGACTGGAGAGGAACAAGAACTTGAACAGCTTGTACAGAGGCTTGAAACCACCTCCAGAGCCTATGGATTGGAAATAAATGCAGAGAAGACCAAAATGATGACCAACAACACCAAAGGAATCAACATGGACATCAAAGTCCAAGGCCAATCCTTCAACACAGTGCATAGCTTCAAATAGTTAAGAGCCATTGTATCAGATAATGGGTCCCGACAGGAAGTCCTCTCCAGGATCGCGCAAACAGCTGCTGCCCTGACAAGGTTGAAGTCCATTTGGAAAGACAGGACCATCAGTCTACATTTCAAGATAAGGCTTCTGCGTTCCCTTGTCATCTCCATATTCCTTTACGTTTGCGAAACATGGATTCTCACAGCAGATCTACATCGAAGAATACAAAGCATGGAGATGAGGTGCTACAGAAGAATTCTGGGCATTTCGTATACCCAGCACATCACCAACAATGAAGTCCGACAGACCATCACACAAGCAATTGGAAAATATAATGTCATGCTCACAATGGTGAAGAAACGGAAATTCCGATGGTAGGGCCACATCGCCAGAGCATCAGGCCTTGCAGAACCATCCTGCAAGGTACGGTGCAAGGAGGCAGATGTCACGGACCGGTTTGATAGTATTTTGGTCCGATGACTTTATATTATTGTAGTCTCTTCCTGTGAGAAGACATTTGTAACATTTTTTTTAATTGATAGCTAAATTCTGATTGGTTGAGCTGGTCACATGACAGTTCACCAATGTACATTCAAAAATATATTCATTCTTTTCTTCACAATACTAAGCCTTGGGTGTGTCTGACTTCTCGCAGCTGTGTCTGCAGGTATATATTGTGTATTATTTGAAATGTTGTATTAGAAATGTAATAGTATTTTTAAATGATTACATTGTAATGGTTATGTAATACAATTAATAATACATAATTTTGATATTAGTGTGAAGGATGGAATAGGGAGGAGATAAAGATGGTGGTTCATTGAAATTGTTGAATAACGAATTGAAGTCGGATCATTATTTGATTTGAAGTTGAAACTACAATTGCAGTGTATTATTTGAATGAATCAAATTAATTTGTATCATGGCGTAATAATCAGATATTATAATTAGTTTTAGAATTTGCTTATGTTGTGAACTGTATTCGACATGGATGAAATTTGAATTGTATTCCTGGTCTGGTCCCGTCAAAGAGAAGAGAGAGGTATATGTCCGAACAAAAGTCTATGTATCAAGAAACTTAGTTGTGATTAAACTCCTTTGTCTGCAGAAGTTTCCTGCTGAGGGCCTCCTCGAGAAAGAAGAAGAAGAAGAAGAAAGGAGAAGAAGAAGAAGAAGAAGAAGAAGAAGAAGAAGAAGAAGAAGAAGAAGAAGAAGAAGAAGAAGAAGAAGAAGACATAGCAGAAGGAATAGAAAAGAAGCAACGAAGAAGATAAAGAAAAGAGAAGAGGAAATTTCAGCAGCAGCAAAGAAGAAGAAGAAGAAGAAGAAGAAGAAGAAGAAGAAGAAGAAGAAAAAGAAGAAGAAGAAGAAGAAGAAGAAGAAGAAGAAGAAGAAGAAGAAGAAGAAGAAGAAGAAAGAGGAGGAGGAGGAGGAGGAGAAGAAGAAGAAGAAGAAGAAGAAGAAGAAGAAGAAGAAGAAGAAGAAGAAGACATAGCAGAAGGAATAGAAAAGAAGCAACGAAGAAGATATAGAAAAGAGAAGAGAAGATGAAATTTCAGCAGCAGCAAAGAAGAAGAAGAAGAAGAAGAAGAAGAAGAAGAAGAAGAAGAAGAAGAAGAAGAAGAAGAAGAAGACATAGCAGAAGGAATAGAAAAGAAGCAACGAAGAAGATAAAGAAAAGAGAAGAGGAAATTTCAGCAGCAGCAAAGAGAGAAGCAGCTGAAGCGGAATATCGAAGAGAGACGAAGAAGTGGTAGCTGCAGCAGCAAAAGCAGCAGAGAGAAGCAGCCAAAGAAGAACGAAGACGGATAAGGAAATGAAGAAGGAAGACTAAGACGAAGAAATGACGAAGGAAGCGAGAGGAGCGGAAGAAGTTACTAGATAGAAGGATAAGAAGACAGAGAAAGGGAGGACGTGGAGGTGCCGTAGTCAGAGGGCATACATAACATAGACAATCGGACATAATCACAGTGAGACTATTTACGTGTATTTTGTTCTCTGTCGACGGTGATTGGACTATATGTGCTATTTTGTTTGTGCGACTATTCAACTACGGATTTGCTATACGAAAGTAAATAAGTAGAAAATAATTGTATTTTGGATTCTTGTTGATTTCTGTATTTGTGCTACTGTAGTTGTTTCATGTTTATAGTTTAATAGAGGATGTGACAACATAGTTTATTGTATGAGTTAGAGAAGTTGTGAGACAGGAGAGCACGCAGAATATCCACACACGCCTACACGCAATTCTTGTAATCCCCCTTTTCGTTACAGCAGAAGAAGAGGGAAAAAGAGATGGGTAACATTCGAGAATGGGCTGGTTTGAAACTGAACGAAGCCATGAGGGTTGCTGAGAATAGAGAAAGATGGAGTACGCTGGTTAAACGATCATCTGTGGTGCCTCAATGACCTTCAAGTTACGGCATACGATAGGATAGGATAACCTCTTACAATTGAAAATATGGCATATAAGAGAAGTGAACGAATGAATCCGTCCTATTCACATATAAAGAAATGTACTTAAATGTTGGGTTATGCATAGCTTGTATCGAATATAAAGGAATAATTAAATGGTCTGACTATACCTTTAGCCTTAGGTTATGTACACAAAGCGATAATGCAATATTTCATCCGGTCTGTTTTGGCTGATACTAACCTCATTTCCAAATTGGATTAAAATTTGTTTAGGCATTTTTTTTTTTATTTACAAGAAGAGATTTTAGCAAATTGAAATTCTATGCAAACTGACCAAAGTTTTCATTTGAAATTGCACATTTACCCAACTTTGTCATTGTCCTAAAAGGAGGGATGATATTTTTGAAAGCTGAAATAAATCAGATACTATATTTGTAATAAGAGGAGTAAAATTAAATACACCATGCGTGTTTGTGTGACATTGGGTTCTGGAAGTGATTTATATGGTAATGTTGCATTATGATTGATCGCGCGTGTACTTTTTGAAACAATGACAGTGTCATACTCATATTGAAACACATTGCCGTCTCAAGGATACGAGCGTATATACAGGGAATAGAAATAGATTTACGTTAGTGATTAACCATGTTATCGTCCAGGAGAGGCCTACCATACACCTCCTAAAGTTACAACAACTTCAGCGCTAAAGGAAAAGGGGGATAAGGCGGGTCCGCTCCCCCTCCCTCATCCTTCTCCCCAAACAAGACCTTCGCCCCTAGACACTGTGACGGTGGGTCTACTGTTGCTGGGCTCTGCACAATGGAATGCTATTACCCACTCGTCTATCGACGATGGGGATCGCTAGTAAATCTCCCTGTGACTCAACTTAATTTGTTTAGCTCGGTCTGTGTTTAGGCTGGGGTACAGAGATAAAAAGAAAAATGGTAAAAGATCATTGTCACACTAGCTCTCACACGGCTATGAAACATAGGTAGTCCAGCCACTTGTTAACAGTAAATATCACGCATTTATTTCCTCTACTCTATACAAGATCTGCTAAGTACGATACTAACTTAAAAGTTCAAATGTCTCTTTGAATAATTCGCTCCTTGATAGTTCTCTGCAGCTACTGTATCATCATTGGGCACTTGATGCGTTCTGCCCAAAGGGTCAGAGTTCTGGAAAGGTGGACTATTGATGTCCTTAGCTAACAGGTTTGGTGTACTGGTGCCAAAGTCACTTAGCTATTGTTCGATGAGCTGTGCTGGGGTTGATTCTTTGATGAGCTGTGTTGTTGTTGATTCTTTGATGAGCTGAGTTGTTGTTGATTCTTTGATGAGCTGTGTTGTTGTGGAGTCTTGTTCTCCTTGTTGACAGACTGGTGGGCTCTCGTCGTGTAGTGCTTGAGAAGCCTATGCAGGCCGACTGTCAGTGAAGACTTTTTCTTGTCTTTCATCTGGTCGGGCCCACGATGCCTGCTTCGTCTGCAAAATATGAGACGAAATTCTGCACCACCGTGTATACTAGGTGTGTGCAGAGCGTCTCACTGAAGGCGGAAGTAGCCCTCAGTGATTAGCTCCACATATCTATATATTATAAGCGACGAACATTCTGTTAAGTCCGTGGTCCACTGGAGTCTCCACTCTAATTTCCTATACATATATAAATATAAATCATGGCTAACTATACACATAGAGAAATAATTAATATTATACACATTCTCCGGTACAGTCACTGGTCTGCAAGAATGCATATAGGCTAAACAACAGTGGGTCCGTAGGGTCTACATCATGGCGTCGAACCGGTCGTGTTCGCCACGTGGTCACGCAACGTTGGACTAACAATTCAATTCTAAACATGGCAAATTTCACAAACATAATTCAACAATAATATCAATACATCACGATGAAACAAAAGCTAGTTCATTTACCTTTTTGACAATGTCAGGCCGTGGCTAACTTGGTTGAATAGAATTTCAACAGTTCCTGCTATAAGTCATCAGTGGAGAGATCTCTTAGAGCGTAGCTCTATCTTGCTTGCAGTCTACAACACGAATGAATCTACCTAGGATGTCTGCCTAAACCGGGTAGAACTGGTAAACCTAAGTGCACTCTGTCCGGATTGGCTGTACTACTGCTATATGTAAGCTGGATGAGGTCACAACCTACTGCGCTAGCGTCAGCATAGAAAAGTGTGGCCTACAGCAGACTTCTGTCGTCTGCTGCAGAGTAACATTACTCTACTAAGGTTACAGCTGAATAAACAAGGCAAGAAGCTAGTGTGCTGTGTAAATCTAGTCTCTTGTTACAGACACTGGCCACAATATGGAACCCCACCCCCACCTCCATCCATCCCCAACCTTACCATTGATCCGCTCCTGTTAGTAGTAGTAGTAGTAGTAGTAGTAGTAGTAGTAGTAGTAATAGTAGTTGTAGTAGTAGTTTCCTTGTGATGACTCACTACTCACAGACCTGTACTGACACGTTATGGGAAATAGTAGTAGTAGTTGTAGTAGTTGTAGTAGTTGTAGTAGTAGTAGATGATGATACTACTACTACTACTACTGTTTCTTTTAATTCATGTCTTACATTAGAATCTGCGAAAGTTGTTGTCCAGGCATGACATGCTGTGTACCCGACATATTTACAGACAAATGCTGCCCTAGAACGGTAAGGTCCCAATGCATTAAAGTAGTAGTAGTAGTAGTAGCAGTAGTAGTAGTAGTAGTAGTAGTAGTAGTAGTAGTTGTTGTTGTTGTTGTATTTGTTGTTGTTGTAGCAGTAGTAGAACATGTATATATACAGTAATCTTGACAGCTCTGGGGTGTACAATAAATATACAATTATACATAAAATGTCAAAAACATTGCATTGATGACAATGATAAAGAATCAATCATACGAAGAAAAAACCCACGAAGTTGCACTGGGCAAAAACTTACTGACAAAGAGAACCCATGCGTTATGATAGAGAGATGGGACAGTGTGAAGAATGATAAAATCGTTCAAATACTCTCTTTCTCTCTTTCTCTCGCTCTCTAATACTCAGTCACACACACATAATTATAAACACACACACACACACACACACACACAAACCTGTAGGAGTGCCGGGGTCTTCGGTGCTTTAACTTACCACTTTTTCTGTCATTCCTATTTGTTCTTTCTCGTTCCTAATCTGTTCTATCAATCTACTATCTTCTTTGCTAGACCAGCCACCTACCTTTTTTCTTGAAAAATCTCCCAAAACTCCTCATTTGTGTATGGGGTTTGTTGGGTCAGCTTGGGGTTATTGGATGCTTTCTGCCAAATGGTCACTAGGTCTTTCTGTGATATTATTATTGAGCAATGTAGGCATTTTATAGGTATGTGCTTTGTTAATATTTTATAATTGTTACGTTGAAACGCGAAGGATAGTATGTCTGAAACGCGCACGATAGATCTAATCGTTTCGATTTGCAAAGTATTCAATAATAGAGTTTATTTACCTTTGATTTGGGTTTGCGTTGTGGTTAGAGGAAGCTTTGTATAACGTTGATAATTTTGGTTGGTCGATATTATTGGAGAATTCTCTAGATTTGCCTGTTTACTGTCAATAGAAGCTTCGCGAGAAGGCGTAGAAATTTTGGAAACATGCTTGGACAGAAAGGAAAGATGTATGACGTAAGACAGTGATGACGAAGTTAGAAGCGATTGGTTAAATTGCGTCATACTCGATTGATCTAGGGTGTTCGGGAGAAGAGAGAGGCTATATATGTGCCGCACTGTTTTGAGAGAGGGTTGTGTTGTGTTGTGTTGTTGTAAAAGTGAAAAGGCGATTGTATGCAGATGTTGATGTGTGCTGAATAAAAGTGGAAAACTTCATACGAAGACTCAGTGACTTGTATGCTGATTGAACGGGTTGCGTGGATAATCGAATCCGAACTTACACTCATCAGGAGAATTCACACATTGGGGCTGAATCTACTACTGATAGAAAACACCACCATCAAACGGAGTGTAACAATAATGATGTTTATATTCTATTTTGTTTGTGTGAACGAGGGTTCGATAAATTTGAGTAAAGCCTCAGCGTCCCCTGCATGGGATGCCTTTATTGTAAAGTGGCCGGTTAGTGGAGTGCCTTCGTTGTTACCGTTAAAACGAAACGAAGCTTTACGTCCTATTTCTTTAAAGTTAAGGAAAACAATATTGTTATTAAAAACAAAACTTTAATGGTGTAAACGTAAGAAGGTCGACCGCCGGCCGACAAGATTTATAAAAAAAATCTAATAACACGAAGAGGAGAGAAAAAATAAAAAAATTCCGCGCGTGGCCATAATGCAGAGATCTCAAAAAGGAAGCTCCAATGTTTTGTTGAGTGGCAGTCATCATGGTGACATAATATATGTAAATGAGGAGGTAAGCAAGGGTCAGGGCAACCGAAAAGCTCTACGACAGCTTAAGAATTTTTTTTTTTTTTACAAAAACCTAACATATCATATAAATAATATGTGCAATTAGATGCATCAAACTAAATATAAATGTATTACACTACCGTAATTTTAATAATTAACGTCCTATGTTGAAATGGAACAAAGTTAAATAAAAGTACAACTAACGGGGACTTAGCGCTTAGAAGAAGACCCTGCGCCCTTCCGAGATTTCGGGGTTTTAACTGGAGGAGTAGGACCAGCCGATTGAGGAGGGCAAAGGACGGAATCAAGCACATCATTGATCTGATCAAATCCGTCTTGGGAAACAGACGGAGTAAGTCGGTCGAGAAACGTCTCCTTCGCGAGGAGGGCAACTTGGGATCTTATGCATGAAAGAGGACTAAACGCTTAGTTCCGTACTATAGCCTAGTTCAGTTCTATTGGACGTACTCCGGTATGCAGGAACGTAGCCTACGAAAATGTGCGTTCTAAAGTACTGACTAAACAGCCCGGAATTTAGTCATCCTCCGATCGAGACTACCGGCCTGAGTTGCGGACAAAAACCGAAAACAATACGGCTAAACTGAGTCGAAATCGCATTTTTTCGCGACAAAATAGCTTCCACTGGAAAGGTTTTAATGATGACCAAGTGATGAGAAGGCATTCACTGCCACGACGCACCATTTTTGAAATGGCAGTAACGGACGGTGCTTACGTCGCCTCTACACCATGGCGATGTGAGCCTCGGCGATGTGAGCCTCTACACCATGGCGATGTGAGCCTCTACACCATGGCGATGTGAGCCTCTACGCCATGGCGATGTGAGCCTCTACGCCATGGCGATGTGAGCCTCTACACCATGGCGATGTGAGCCTCTACACCATGGCGATGTGAGCCTCTACACCATGGCGATGTGAGCCTCTACACCATGGCGATGTGAGCCTCTACACCATGGCGATGTGAGCCTCTATACCTTGGCGATGTGAGCCTCTACACCATGGCGATGTGAGCCTCTACGCCATGGCGATGTGAGCCTCGGCCGTTTCCGTTACGCAGTGAGTCCCCGTCCTAAACTGAAAAAGGAGGGAAGAGGTCAAGTACGTTACGTAAAACCTGCGTAATAGATAGGCTTGACGTGGCGAAGTAGCCTCCCTTTAAGGATTTTTCAGGATAGTTCGGTACCATCAACATATAGTTTGAGACTGAGAAGTCTCGATCTATTCCATCGTGATGCATAACGGATGATGAAAATAAATAGTGCCGAACTACAGAGTTCCAAACAATGACATAGTTCCGAACTAAAATAGCCGGGTTCATGCATAGATCCCCAGGATCAGAGCGGGGTATGGGAGGAACGGATCGCTGGGGAGAGCTATTCCGCAACGCCGTCTCTCAAAGGACCTCGAGGGGCTCATTAGTAACCAGGAGCTGAGCCAAAGGGGTCCTCTTATGTCCGGTCTCCGAAGCATTTGTAGTAATACGTCTCTGAATGGAAGCGGTCAAGACATTTATAGTCTCCTCGAGAGAGGTGACCAACTTAGTAAGGTTATTAATCATACTTTCTAGCCTTTGTCCAGGGTCAGGCGTGAGTTTATTAGGGTCAAGGATCGAACTCACCCGGTCAAGTCCGATCCACAATAGGGTCTCTAACAGTTTCGCGCTCTGTCGCCAGGCGACGAGACTATCCGGGCTGATCATGGGGAACCGGAGAGCGATACGCAGTCACAGGAGCTGCGAAGGCGGCTGACGCGGTGATCGCAGCACCTGAGTTTACCGGAGTGGAAGCGGCGCGAGACACCTAAGGAAGATTAACAGAATCAAGTTTTATTAGATTTTTTTGCCAAAGCGATTGGCTTCAGCACGGGGCATGTAGGTTTCTGCTGACATTTGGTTCGCCAGGAAGCGCTACTTGCGAACAGGATAGTTATGCTTTGCTGCTGAATGATCGGCCATTTCGACCAAAACGCTTTGCGGCTTTACAATGAGCCCCCGTGTGGCCAACAGTGCCACAAGATGGACAGACCTTTTGACCAGATTTACAGTTTTTCGTAGTGTGGCCAAAGCGTTGGCACTGGAAAAGCCTGGGAACAGGGGTAACGAATGTGGTGACCGGGTATTCCCTTCATAGAGGGCAGAGCCGCTGCCTCAAATGTAGCATGGACTGAGCCAAAAAGCTCACCTCCCAACAAAGGAAGACATCTAAAACTTTTGATCACGCAGGGCTCAATAGAGCCATCTGGCCCCACCACCCTCCCAATCGCACAAATCTGCAATCTCCCCCGCTAAAACGGTAGGTGGGACACCACGAACCACCCCTCGACCACGGAGACAGGGATCGAACAAATGATCGGGATTTGACATCACGAGCTTAACCAGTCTAATCTGCTGCAGCTGGGTCTGACAACCCACCAATAAATCCTCCCTAAGGGGTCTCACTCTATCAACCATGCCGACGGCACTTCGCAGGAGGTCGGCAAGCTTCCACACGAACGATTTCAACGATACCGATGTCAGCTCCTCTGTCTGTTTAATAATAACCGGAAACCGGCAATTGGTCTCCCGAGAGGGCTTAAGAGGACAACCAATACTTTTCTTTCATTTACGAGCGGAGCCCAAAACAGTAGTCTTCTCCATCAGGAGGGATTTCAAGACCCTCGTCTCCTTTACACAGGCGTAACTTGCGCACTCGCCGGTGAGGCGGCCGAGGGATTCCCCCTCCCTCCCAGTAGGGAATACAAGGTACAACGCGCAGAGTCACAAGTGTGACTGTCCAACTCCTCTAATATTTACTGACAATGGAGTCTTTTGTATCCCCCGCAACCAAACGTTGACGTTTAGAAGGCACTCGAGCCTTGGTAACAAGCACTTCGACGTCTGTCCATCTCGCCAGGCGAGAAGGCGCGCCAGAGGCTCGAAGGCTAGAAGCAATAATTCAGGGCAAAACAAGCTATTCACAAAGTGTTAAAAAAAACAATTAAAAAACCGAAAATTCGAACGGCCAAGCGCGAAGTTTTAACAATCCAAATTAGGACCTAAAAGTTCAATAACACCACATCAAGGCTATTTTAAAACTTTTAAAAGAGAAAATCAAACAGACACAAGGACACCGAGAGGCCAGAGTCACAAAAGGCCCCCAAGAGGGATAACATAAAGCAATTATCCAGGACACCGAAAGGCTGATGTCGCAACAATGGCCCAAGAAAGGCAGACAGAAGCCATCAGCAATCAACCACACGAGCCCCTAGTCGAGGACCGCAACCAAATGTCATCAGGCAAGAGGATGGTCCAACCAGCCGACGTATAGGTGATGGGCTCAGTAATGAACGCTGTATCGATAATCCGGAGAATGTGATCCAATCACCTATCTACGTTCTCCGTGGGCTTGCCGCGGAGGGTTTCTGTATAAATAGTATCCCCATTTTCTGGAAATTTAGTGCTTTAAATTCCCTCTGTCGCTGTCTTCTTTGTTCTGTCGCATTCCTACACTTTTCTATCAATCTAGACTACTATCTTCTTCGCTCCTATTTTGTTTTTGTAAACGGGGATTCAAGAAATGAGAGTAAAGCCTCAGCGTCCCCTGCATGGGATGTCTTTATTGTAAAGTGACCGGCTGATGGAGTGCCTTCAGTGTTACCATTAGGGTTGTTTCAGCATATCGTGTACCTGGATCTTTGAAACAAGTTGTGGTCCTTTTACCGCTCTTTGCAGGCCGCTGGATCTTATAAACAATGACAAACTAACTAACCCCTCTATTTTACCGTTAGATTTGTTTCAGCAGATCTTTTTATACAGATCAGGGGTGAATCGTCTTTGAACGAAGTTGTGGCGGTGATTCGGCTCTTTGCAGTCTGCTTACTGCAAACAAAGACTAATTAACACATACACACACACGCACACACATACAGCACCTGATACTGGTTAGATGACCCGAAGACGGGTGGTGCCAGTTTCATAGGGAACAGATATGTCTTAAGATTAGTGAATTATTTATTTATTCATCCATTTAACTATCAATTTATTTATTTATTTATTATTTATTGATTTATTTCTATCTACCTATCAATTCATCACTTTATTTCTGTATTTTTTAAAAAATTGTTCTTATACGAAATCTGTTTTTTTATTTTTTTTTATTTTTAGCTACCTTCTTTGTTCATCCTTACAGCGACACTACACATGTTACATAGGTTTAAAAAAAAGTGATAAACTTGATTCCCTTTTTCCCTCATTCTCGGATTTGGGCTGACGCATTTATATGTTTGGTGTATGCCTGCCTCGCGTCATCACCTCGACACCCTTTATATTGTTAGTTTTGTAGCTGTTTGTGATAGTGGCTACCTTAACACAAAACGTGTTTTTTTACTTTACTGCTGTATGTATTTATAGGAATCATGCTGTGGCAAAACTTGCTGCCCCAGAGATGACACCAAATGCACTGATGATACACTCAACTGTTATGTAGCCTATGAAAAGTGAAAGTGTATTTGAAACCTTGAGCAAACTGCGAGAAAACATCTTATAAAATGTTTAATTTAATTTAAAAGATTAATGTTATCTTATATATTCATACTTGTTTAGATCTAGTATTTGGTAAATTTGACTCTAAACATCTTGTAGATAGCCTGCAGCAGACACTCTTTTGAAAGTATAGCCTCATTTACTTTTGCCCTTGATACCACGATCATGATGGTGCGGAGCACAGTAGACATGATCTACACCTGCAATGGGCTGTACAAATGCAGCCTCACTTGTTTACACGCTTCTTCAAACAGTATTGTAGTTTTGGCATTGACAGTTTTGCCCCGTGTACATCAACGACCAAACTTCGGCCAATTCGGTGTAGTCTTGATAAAACTGCGTGCTCAAGGAAGGAAACCAATGTTTTCTTGAATCCTTCTGACATTAGGGGATAAAACAGTAGACTCCCATTCTTTATTTGTTGACCATTTTGTAGTTTGCTTGTCTGGTTATTTGTGGCTATTGTTCAGAAGAAATCGTTGCCTTTCCCAATGAAAAATGACTTGTCTGGCTAATTTACTGTGGAAAGCAACTGGAAATGTTTGTAAATGAACAGAAAATTAAACGTTATCAAAACGTAATGAATTGTGGTGCATTTCATGTACTGTATGAATGTCTTAATCCCTTTGTTTGATTGTTTCCTTTCAAATAACTAATTCTTTTTTTATTTATTATTTCTTTCTTCCTTTCTTATAACTAATTCTTTCTTTCTTTATTCCTTTCTAATAACTAATTCTTTCTTTAATAATGATTTCTTTCTTCCTTTTAAATAACTAATTCTTTCTTTTTTTATTCTTTCTTTATTCCCTTCTAATAACTAATTCTTTTTTTTTATTCATGCTTGTTTCCTTTCTATTTATTCTTTTTTTTTCTTTATTCTTTCTTTCGTTTTAATAACTCATTCTTTCCTTCTTTATTCTTTCTTTCTTCCTTTCTAATAACTCATTGTTTCTTTATTTTTTTTCTTTTTTCCTTTCTAATTACTCATTATTTCTTTTTTTTATTCTTTCTTTATTCTGTCGTTCTTCTTTTTTTGTAATAACTAATTTTATTTTTCTTTATTCTGTCTTCTTTTTTGTAATAACTAATTCTTTCTTTATTTATTCTTTCTTTTTAGCTTTCTAATAACTACTTCTTTCTTTCTTTGTTCTTTCTTTCTTCCTTTATAAAAACTAACTCAATTTTTTGTGCTTTTTTCATCCTTTCTAATAATTGATTCTTTTTTTAATTCTTTTTTACGTCAGGCTCTATGTACATGGTTATCCAAATTGACATCACCTAAATTACTGCAGACACTATTTACAAGTCATGATTATACAAATTTACATCACCTAAATTACTTCAGGCACTAATTACATGACTATACACAATATCATCACCTACTTACTGCAGGCACTATTAACATGGTTATACAAAGTAGCATCCCATAAATTACGTCAAGCACAATGTCGTCATTGGTGATTTCCTGAGTATAGGAAATGCCCAGAAATATTCTGTAGCATCTCATCTCCATGCTTTGTATTCTTCGTTGGAGATCTGCTGTGAGGGTCCATGCTTCGCAAGCATATAGGAAGATGGAGATGACAAGGGAGCACAGGAGCCTCACCTTGGAATGTAGACTGATGGTCCTGTCTTTTCAAATGGCATTCAACCCAATTATGACTTAGCATAAAACCGTTGCTTGCAGATGGAACTTTGGCGTATCCGTAAAGCGATAGACTTGTTACCAAAACAGAAGGGTTTCAATT
Source organism: Oncomelania hupensis (assembly GCA_036898135.1). Classification (NCBI taxonomy): domain Eukaryota; kingdom Metazoa; phylum Mollusca; class Gastropoda; order Littorinimorpha; family Pomatiopsidae; genus Oncomelania; species Oncomelania hupensis. The sequence continues at coordinate 21,384,214 of CM072526.1, forward strand.
CTTAGTTCATCAATATTTTTTGTATTTATTTGTGTGTTTTATTTTAATGAATAAATTAATTAATTAATTTACAGTTAAGTCTTTTTTTAATTGGATGTTAGGCTGGGTTACTAAGCTATGTTTATATCATTCATTTATTCAAAATATATTTATTTTAAAGGGGGTGTTGGGTAAGTCTACCAAGCATTCTGATATAGAAATAACGTGTCCTAACAACGAAACCGATGTGACCAGAGAACGTCAAATGGCGGTCGATGAAAAGATCCATGTTCCGCACCGATTCGGATGGTTTTATACAAGCCTGTCCAATCCGGAAATAGTCGAGGAAATAGCTAATGTCCACTTCACTATTACAGATCGTAGCTGGCAGCGAGTTCCATTATTTAGGGCCACATATCTAAACCTAAAGCTAACTCGTAAACACTGGAAAAGAATAATAAATGTTTCTATCATCGCCGCCAAAATGTGAAGTTTGAGGTTGATGAATAATACATTGACAGAACAGACACAGTAAACTAAAACAATTCGTGTGCTGATGCTTCTGTAGTGTATTCTAACAAATGAGCAGATTATGAGTAGTACTATGTGAACGTTACAAAGTCGTTGTTTCTGAAGCATGCTGGGTAAAAACCTTCATTTTAAAATCTCGTTAGATAAGAACCGGAAATACAATGTTTCTACTGTCTCTTTCACTGAAATTACACAGAGGTCAAAGCATGAGACGATGACAGCAACAACAACTAAAATGATAAAATATCTTATTAACGCTAATAATAATAGTAATAGTAATAGTAATAATAATAATAATAATAATAATAATAATAATAATAATAATAATAATAATAATAATAATAATAATAATAATAATTTTTTTAAAAAGATGGCGTGTTCATCATTTATAGGCGTAACATGTTGCACTTATTTGAAATGTTTGCGAAAATTGAATCCAAAGGAGGTGTCAGAGCGTTCTAAAAGATCGTTTTCGCTGATAGTCTAAAAGAAATGTATTATACTATAACTGACACTAGAACCTGCATACATTTTGCGCTGGTTAAGTAGGTCAACAAAGATAGGGTCTACTGTACTCCCCATACCACTCATACAGCCTTCCTTCTGTTCTGCTAGTGTGTGCTGCAAAAGTATGAACACATCTTCTCAGGTTTACTTTAAATTTGCCATACAATTTCGCTTCTACTAGTCAATGTAAACGTTTGGGGAAACAATTGGTTTAAGCTTACTTTAAGATTGCCATACCACTTCTGTTCTACTAGTGTCTAGTGCAAGAGTTTGGTAAAAATGGTCTCAGTCTCACTTTAAAATTGTGATTTCTGTTCTATTAGTGTTGTCACTCACCCAGATGGGTTCAGTGACTTCAGCTCAACAGCGAGTTCAGGGACACAAACTCAAACAAAAAAAGTAGCACAAATGTCAGATGAACAATCACACTCTTTTAGTCAACACACAAACATACAGGAAAATGGGAAATCTAACCCGACCTCAACCCTTAACCGGTCACACCACCCCAACTATTAACAATCAATTACCTCCCTTGTCTAATCCGTACCCTCTAAGACACTGGACATAAGATGCCAACACAATCAAGATATGACAATTTGAAAATAAAGATGAAGTATACAACAGGTGGCTTATGCATACACTCACCAAGATTCGAAGAAATGCATTTAATTAATATCAAACTCCTTATACAACGCACCAATTCGTTATTCAATATAAACCCTAACTAAATCGTCTGAAATTTGCACCCCACGCTGTAATAAAGACTGTAAAGAGTCACTGTTTAAATGTTCACTAGGTATTTAGTATGTTTTTATTTGCATGTAATGGGTGTGTAGTTGATAGTGTGTGTGTGTGTGTGTGTGAGGCCCTGAGTAAAGCGACCCAAATAGCAGTGGTCCCACAAGCGGTTCGAGTTGCCGCCTCCTGGCAGCAGAAGCAGGCGTAAGTAGAACGCAGCAACAGAAGTAAACGTAGTAATACGTAGAAGTATAGACGTAGAACGTGGACGGAGTAACGGAAGAACTAGTAGAACAAAAGGAGTAGAACATAGAACAATAGATAAGTAGTAGTACGTAGAACATAGAAGTAGGCCCCATCTGGTCAACAGAATAAAGCATCTTACTAGGCTATCACTACAATGTAAACACAACATGGGAAAAAACTCCGTCATCCGTCCGCCATCTTGACCTATTTATTTATACAATACAACAATTCATCTTTCTTCTATAATTTATACTTCCTTCTTATGAACATGATTATTTATACAAATACAAATGCATTATAAATCCATTATTATTATTATTATTATTATTATTATTATTATTATTATTATTATTATTATTATTATTTTATTATTATTAAGTATTTGTATAGCGCAAATATTTCGCCGTTCTTGGCGACTCAAGGCGCTGGCCGATACAGGATCTAACTCAAGCCGCCCGAGGCGCCAACTTGCAGCCTTTGGGCGCATCGTAATAACGCTCCAGACAACTGAGCACAATCCTGGGCAACCAGGGATGGGGAGAAGGAGCTAGGTGCATGCTGGGTGTGTTCTTGTTACCGGCACTCACCCGTCTAGGACATGAGCGTCAGGATCTTTAAAGTCCTTTATGATTGATGTATGCAACACAGACTAGACCTCGGTTTATACTCTCATCCGAAGGAGTAGGAAACGGAAGTAAAGTGTCTTTCCCAAGGACACAACACATAGCCCCGGCCTGGGCTCGAACACGGGACCTTCAGATCCACAAGCCAAAGCTCTAACCACTCGGCCACCTTGCCACCATGCCTGATCAACAATCCTCATTCATCTTCTCTCTCATATTCATCACCCCTCTCTCATATTCATCACCTTGTCCTGATTTGGCTCGGAAGAGTCCGCTGGACCTAAAGCAATAATCATGTAATGTAATATTCATCACCCCTCTAGCATACTCGTCACCCCTCTAGCATACTATAATACATCGTCACCCTTCTCTCATATGCATCACCCCTCTCTCATATTCATCACCCCTCTCTCATATTATAATACATCGTCACTCGTGACCTCGTTCTTGCAACAACGTCAACAACATTATTCCATTTTACATACCTACAAGAAAATCATATTAAAAATACTATTTATCAAAGAGATTCAAGAGATTCAAGAGATTCAAGATTTATTGACTTCATGTGAAGAATTTGTTTTGCGCATATGGGAATACATCAGAATATAGGTTATAAGTTCATACGCAATACAATACATTACAGCACAGTGCAAGCAGACACATCGCTTTCTCACATTTACGCAAAATAGGCTATCGAAAGTAAACAATCAGACATCACACATCAGGCAATCAGATCACAAAATAGAACCGCAAACACTGTCAATATATATCATGTCACCTAATCGCGTCAAGCACCCACCTCAGTCTATACGTCAATTGATTAAACCAACATACAACGCCTCACAGTTCACATTACATTAATAGTCAATGTATACATCATGCACAAACAATCAATACATTTTCGCACACATTCATGCAGCACTTGATGGACAAAGATTCCATTTAAATTATCATGACTAGTACACAATATGACTAGTAAATACATAGGCCTAATGCGCAATTGATATCATCACCAATAATACGTTACATGACTAGTGAGTATACATTATTCGCACACAATCGATAATTTTCGCACACATTCATACGGCATACAGTAAATAGAAAGAGACTGATGAAGGTAGCTCTTATTGAGACAAGTTACAGTTTGTCTTACCCCACTCCCACCCACCCCCACCCCCTTTACCCTGCCCAAATGCTATGGAGATTTATTTTAACTGCTCGTTGAGTAGCGTGATTGCAGAGGGGACAAACGTCTGCTGGAAACGGTTGGTCCTGCACTTGGCAACCCTGTACCTGCGGCCAGAGGGGAGCATCTGGAACTCGCCATGCAGTGGGTGCAGCTCGTCTTCCGCTATCTTGCGAGCCTTTCTAACAGTGCGGCTGCACTCCAGCTCCTCGATAGTGGGCAGTTGCGACCCCACCACCCTCTCCGCCTGCCTGACCACCCGTCTCAGTCTGTCTCTGTCCTCCTCTTTGCATCCATGCAGCCACGTGGTCAGGTTAAAGCTCAGCACGCTCTATATGCTGGCTCTGTAGAAGGAGGTCAGAATTTCGCTGTTGACTTTGAATTGGCGCAGTTTCCTTAGGAAGTACAGCCTGGAGTGACATTTGCTGACTACCTTGTCTACATGCTTGGTGCATGACATGTCGGAGCTGACGGTGACGCCCAGGTATTTGTACTCGTCGACCTGCTCTACGACCTGGTCACCGATTGTCAACGGCTCTGGCGCACTTCCGGATCTTCTAAAATCTGTGAACATTTCTTTCGTTTTCCCTCATTGAGGTCGAGGCTGTTTTGCTGGCACCACTCTACCAGCCTGTCAACGTCGCGTCTGTACTGCGAGTCGTCGTCGCCCGTCACTAACCCCACCAGCGATGAGTCGTCGGCGAACTTCGCCAGCGTGTTGTCGGCCTCAGAGGCCCGGCAGTCGTTGGTGTGGAGCGTGAAGAGCGTCGGCGACAAGCAGCAACCCTTTTCCCTTCATCCTTCATCATTCATTCGCGTACGCATGCTAAGAGTGTATAGCCACTAAAAGAATTAGAATACTGAGCACCAACTCACCTTCAGTTCCCGGCCTATGAAGTACAGACACATACAACACCACACCACACCACAACACAACACAACACAACACAGTCTGTAGAGAGTAGATGGTTCGTTCGTTACTGTATTTTATCAGTACAACTTATGTTAATCTGATGAATAAAATTTGATACAAGTTCGTTACTGTCTTATTATGATCCAGGGCACCCTAGCATTTGCGAAATGTCTAGGTCTTGTGCGGTCTCTAAAATAAGAACACACACCCTTAGGAACACAGCCTACACCTATCACACAGAAGTGGTGGCAGTGATATTCCTCCTCCAACTACAGCACACTGGTCATTCTTGCCCTTCTTAAGGAACAAGACCTCGGGAGTTTTAAACACAAAACACAACCCTTATAAACGGACTCTACAGCTATTCTATAATAGTGGCAGTTAAAGTCTATCCAGTCATCGTCTGATCACAATAAATCCCACCTTGACTCTCTGCCACTTAAACACCACTTTTCCCAGCCCCAGTTCAAGGCACAGAATTCTGTTCAGCTACTGGCTGCAATCGTGCTAAGTGAATCACTTGAAACTTACAATTCCTAGTCTACACTACCAAAACGCTGACCCAAACTTTGCGCACCACACTCTCAGAGATATGAAACTGTAAACTATTTACATCTCGACTCAGCATAAATTTAACGTGCGTCAAACTCGTGTCGTCAAAAGTGTCTAGTGCAAGTCTTTTAAAAAATCTCAATCTCACTTAAACATTATTTTACTACTTCTGTTCTACTAGTGTTTAGTGCAAAAGCCTGAAAAAATATCTCAATCTCGCTTTAAAATTGTTACTTCTGTTCTACTAGTATCTAGTGCAAAAGTTTGAAAAAATGTGTCAGAGTCACTTTAAAGTTGCCCTGGTAGCCAATATAATAGGGGTTGGATATAATGTTGTCTTCATTCCTACTTGAATTCTTGTTGCGCTGACTTCAGAAAGACATCATGACTTTACTGCAGATCTTTGTGGTCCTTCTCAGTTCAACCCTTTTCCAACTGCCGTAAGTTGCAAGCAACGTTCAATTATTATATATAATAATTCTTCGTATAGCAGCAGCGGTAGGAGTAGTAGTAGTAGTAGTAGTAGTAGTAGTGGAAGAAGGAGAAGGAGCAGCAGCTGAAGTAGTTGTAGCAGTAGGAATAGTGGAAGTGGTAGAATGAAGAACAGGAGAAAAAGCTAAAAGGTGTAGTAGTCGCAGCAGCAGTAGCAGTAGTAGCAGCAGATGTAGTAGCAGTTCTTCTTCTTCTACTTCTTCTTGTTCCTGTTCTAATAAGAAGATCTTATTAATAATTTACCTGAGGTGAATTATTTACTGTCTAAAATAAAAAAAAAAAAAAAAAAAATAATAATAATAATAATAATAATAATTAGTAGCAGTAGTAGTTGTAGTAGTAGAAGTAGTAGTAGTAGTAGTAGTAGCACAGGGACGGATCTAGGGGAAATTCCTCCAACCTTCTCCCCCACCCCCACTTTAATAAAATTAAATTAAATTTAACTTAATAAAAAAAAATTTTTAATGTTGTTCTGTCTCTTGGTGTTACAAGCTTTGATGTCTACCACAAATATCCGAATCCTATTCTATCCCGTAACTCGGAGGTCGTAGGGGCACCACAGATGATCGTTTAACCAGCGTACTCCATCTTTCTCTGTCCTCAGCAACCCTGATAGCTTCGCTCAGTGTTAAGCAAGGATGGGCAAACTACTTTTGAAAAGTATTCCGCTACACTACAGTTACATTAGTCTAAAAAAGTAGTTCGCTACTTTACAATTACATTTTGAAGGAATGTAGTTCGCTACTTTTACGCTACTTTTAAAAAAAGGTAGCTAACTACTTTTCAAACTACTTTTTAAAAACTGTAATCACAACTGGGACTTCTAAGTATTTTTTAAATGTAAGTAAATTACATTTTAAAAAAGACAAGAAAAAAAAAACAAATAAAGAAATACTTTATTGATATATGCTCTTCATCAGATTACAAAAAAAAGATACAAAATATTTCTTTAGACTACAAAATTTGTTATTGATAACATTGCAAGTCAAGATCATTATATAGGAGCACACTTAATACATTATGTATGGTATAAATATACCATTTGCAAAATACAAAAAAATATTACTAATAATAAATTAATAATAAAAGTCCAAAATAGAAAAAAAAAGTTATATGTACTCTGTTATGTCTGATACAAAACATAAATACAGCCATAAGGTTGTACAGGCAGTTGAGAATAAATGGGCCAAATTAGCTTTAACAAAATAAATACACACAGACTGCAGTCCAACTAATCATTCAATGAATCAAGAAAAGACTGACACTTCCTTAAAAACCTTTCTTAGATTGGATGCTGTCGCAGGAAATTTTTTTTTTAATGTTGTTCTGTCTCTTGGTGTTACAAGCTTTGATGTCTACCACAAATATCCGAATCCTATCCTATCCCGTAACTTGGAGGTCGTAGGGGCACCACAGATGATCGTTTAACCAGCGTACTCCATCCTTCTCTGTCCTCAGCAACCCTGATAGCTTCGCTCAGTGTTAGCCAGTCCATTCTCGAATGTTGTCCTCCCACCACTTTTTCGGTCTCTCTCTTCTTCTACCCCCTTTGCAATGTGCCTCGCAGGATGGTCTTTGCAAGGCCTGATGATCTGGTGACGTGGCCATACCATCGAAGTTTCTTCACCACTGTGAGCAGGTCATCATGTTGTTCAACGGCTTGTGTGATAGTCTGTCGGACTTCGTCGTTGGTGATGCGCTGGGTATAGGAAATGCCAAGAAGTCTTCTGTAGCACCTCATCTCAATGCCTTGTATTCCTCGTTGTAGATTTGCTATGAGGGTCCATGTTTCGCAAGCGTATAGGAAGATGGAGATGACAAGAGAGCGCAACAGCCTTACCCTGGAATGTACATGTAGACTGATGGTTTTGTATTTCCAAATTGGCTTCAAACTTGCCAGGGCAGCAGTTGTTTGTGCGATCCTGGAGAGGACTTCCTGTCGCGACCCATTGTCTGATACAATGGCTCCTAAATACTTGAAGCTATGCACTGTGCTGAGGGATTGGCCTTGGACTTTGATGTCCGTGTTGATGCCATTGATGTTTTGGTCATCATTTTGGTCTTCTCTGCATTTTTTTCCATTCCATTGGCTCTGTAGGTGGTGTCAAATCTCTGCACCAGCTGTTAGACTTAAACTGCGAAATAAAACCTCCGAGTGAAGAAGGTCATCGGTGGGTACTGACTTTAGTGGACTATGCGACTCGGTACCCAGAAGCAGTGCCTCTGAAGAAGATTGACACGGAGACTGTAGCAGAGTCACTGGTGGACATGTTCAGCAGACTTGGAGTGCCTGAAGAAATCCTGACAGACCTCGGGACGCAGTTCGTCTCTGACTGAATGAAGGAGGTCAACAGACTGCTGACCATCCGGCATTTGACTACGACACCCTACCTGTTACACTCCGTTGATGGTGGTGTTTTCTATCAGTAGTGGATTCAGCCCCAATGCTGAAGTACTGATGAGTGTAGCTCAGATTCGTTTATCCACGCAACCCGTTCAATCAGCATACAAGTCACAAAGTCGACGTATGAAGTTTTCCACTTTTATTCAGCACACATCAACAACTGCATACAATCGCTCAATCGCTTTTCCACTCTCAAATTTTACTTTCCAACTCACTATCAACAACAACAACCCTTTTTTAACAGTGCGGCGCTTATATAGTCTATACATACTCGGGAACAAACGAGAATAATCCTACATGAAACGCCACAACCAATCAAAATTGAGTTCATCATCACGTGACTCACGTCATTCAACCTCATTTGGAATGGAAGCTTCCATGGTAACCAACAGAACAATCCATACGCTTCGATCGATAGTAAACAACCAATTCTCGAAAATTCTCAAATAATATCGACCAACTAAAATCACCAACGTTACACAAAGCCTCTACTAATAACAACGCAAAATCAAATCTATATATATAAATTGCTTAGCCGGAAGTCCTTCTTCGCCTCTACTATAAAGTTTGTCCGGTATGGACGCTGATCTGGGCAGGTGCTGGCCGCTGGGAATCGGCCTGCTGTGTGCTCAAAACCAGCGAAATCGTTATAGCCGACATTTCCTTACCGAACGTTTAACCGTTTCTGAGATAAATAAATAAACAAAATGTCCACAAACTGCAATAGCCTCATTCCGCGCGCGGTTTCCATTCAACCCGTGTCAAGAACGTGCTGTTTCGTAATACCGCAAATTTTTGTTTTATTTCCATTCAAAACACTTTTGCACTCTGGTCACCAATCTTACAAAATTTTGTGTTTAACTAATTAAATTTGATTACTTACAAATCGAATCGAGGTTTCAGTATGTTTTCCCATATAGACCCAAAAATTGATGGTATTTGTACGAAGCATTGGTAGCTCACTTGGTAAGACCATTCGGCTATCGTGCCAGGGGACACGAGTTCAAACCTTACGTAGGCCTCTTTTTTTTTTTTTAAACACTACAATATGGATATATATTTTTTTAAATTTAGGCTTTTTACTTTTCACTTATTTATTATTATTATTATTATTTATTATTATTATTATTTATAAACTAATAATAATAATAATAATAATAATTATAATATCTTATATCGAATTTTATTTTAAAACCTTGGTGTGTTTTATGATTTCTATTTGTATTATTCTATATTCGATATTATTATTATTATTATTATTATTATTATTATTATTATTATTATTATTATTATTATTATTAAGGCATTCGCCTACCGTGCAGGCGACCCAAGTTCAAATCTCTCGCGGGCCATTTTTTTTTTTAACACTACAATATGGATATTTCTCTTTTTAATTTAGGCTTTTTACTTTTAACTTATTTATTATTATTATTATTATTATTATTATTATTATTATTATTATTATTATTATTATTAGTATTATTATTAGTATTATTATTATTAAACTAATAATAATAATAATAATAATAATAATTATTATTATTATTATTATTATTATTATTATTATTATTATTATTATTATTATAATTATTATTATTATTATTATTATTAATATTATTATTATTATTATTATTATTATTATTATTATTATTATTATTATTATATCTTATATCAAATTTTATTTTAAAACCTTGGTGTTTTTTATGATTTCTATTTGTATTATTCTCTATTCAATATTATTATTATTATTATTATTATTATTATTATTATTATTATTATTATTATTATTACCAAGGATTGGGATGGGGATGTACGTGTAGGTAAAAGGGGGCTACGCGTAGGTTTAAAGGGGCATGGGTAGGCATAACGGGGATACGGGTATATATAAGGGGGTATGGTGATGGTCGATTCCTTTCATCCATACCTGCGCAACGATCAACGGGGAAGTATCAAGGAGGGTACAGGTAGGTTACAAGGGGGGGGGGGGGGGGTACGGAAGGTATCAAGGGGGTATAGGGAGGTATCAAGTGAGTTCGGGGAGGTATCAAGGGGGTATGGTGAGGCATCATGGGGGGGGGGGGACGGGGAAATATCAGGGGTGTGGGGGGGGGGTATGGTGAGGTATCAAGGGGGATATGGGGAGGTATCATCGTCCAAATGAAACTCGCAGACAACAGTTGCCTCTCTGTCTACATTTTAAACAGCAACCTGTGTACCCTGGCTTGCCAGGGTACAAAAACCACTAGTCAAAGATAAATACACTCTATTACTGCATGCGCCGCAAAATAAAACGAACAGATCTATCGCGCGCGCGTCACACATAATATCGTGCGCATTTCACACGCACCATATGCGCGTCTCAACGTAACATAACCTCCCACTCAAGAAGAAATTTACTTAATTTCTTTCACCAACGTTGAGACGTAACGAACAAACAAAGTCTAAGATTAAAACTTATTTTAGTCTCTCTGGATACTGTCAATGTTCTCTGTTCATTCACACACTCTGCTGAGAAAGTCCGCACCAACATTGTCTGATCCTTTGATAGATTGTACTCGCATGTTAAAGTTCTGCAAGTACATAGCCCATCTCATTATGCGACTGTTCACAAACTTGGCAGAGTTCAAGTAAGTTAACGGCTTGTGATCAGTCTGCAGCACGAACTTTACTCCTTGAAGGTACAGTTCGAACTTCCGGATTCCCCATATGATGGCAAGGCACTCTTTCTCCATGGTCGAGTAATTTTTCTCAGCCCTGGACAGCTTCTTGCTGGCGTAACTGACCGGAAATAGTTTCCCTTCGTGTTCTTGCATCAGTATGGCGCCGATACCTTCGTCCGCTGCGTCTGTTCTTAAGACGAATTCCTTGGAAGTGTCGGGCAGTCGTAGCACCGGATCCTTCGAAAGGAGGTCGCGCACAGTCTGGTATGCCTTCTCTTGAGACGGTCCCCACTCCACTTGATTAGGACAGCCTTTCCGCACCAGGTCCGACAAGGGTGCTGTGATGGCGGAGTAATTCGGTACAAACTCCCTGTAATATCCAGCCAACCCCAGGAAAGATCGCACCTGCTTCTTGGTTTGGGGACGTGGAGCATTCAAAATTTTGGTGACGTTTTCTAGCAGAAACCCCTTTTGTCCTTCTTTCAGCGAATGGCCAATAAAGTCTACGTTGTCAGTTCCCAGAATGCACTTACTGGGTCTCACAGTCAGGTTAGCTTCTGTCAGATGGTGAAATAGCTCCCTCAAGGTCTGCAGATGCTCTTCCCAGATGCGAGTGTGGACTAGCAGGTCGTCCCAGTAACACACGACGTTGTCCATCCCTTTGAGCATCTTCCTCATTCCTCTCTTCAGGGTAGCTCCGCTGTTGACCATGCCAAAGGGCATCCTTAGGCACTCGTACGTCCCATCAGGAGTTATGAAAGCAGTCTTTGGTATGTCCTGTTGACGCACGGGGACTTGCCAATAACCCTTGCTGAGGTCAATCTTTGAGAAGATTTTACTCCCCGATAATTGGTGGAAGAGGTCTGCTGCTGTAGGCATCGGCTCGGGGTCGAAGACGGTGATCTTATTAACCTTCCTGTAGTCGATGCATACTCTGTTGCTCCCGTCCTTCTTCTTCACGACCACGACAGGGGACGCGTAGGGGGAACTGGACTCCCTGATGATGCCCATCTTCAGCATTTCATCGATGTCTTCCTTCAAGGATTCACGGGCCTTGAAAGGGATCGGGAAGGGTTTTGATCGAACGGGAATATTTGAAGTGAGGTGGACTTCATGTTCGACCAAAGTCGTAGAGCCTGGGACATCGCTGAAGTTACGGGGAAACTCGCCCATAAGGTCCTTGAGCTCCATCTTCTGACCTTCCGTCAAGCTTTGTCCTAGCTTAACATCATCGATGCCTTCTTTGCTATGGAAATCTCCCAGTTCCAACAGTTCCTCGCTGTCAAAGCTGTCGCCTATCTCAGCTGCTGTCGCTGCATGTACAGTCTCTGATGGCCTTTCCACGTACAGCTTAAGGAGGTTGGCGTGGTATATTTTGGAGTGCTGGCCGACCTTCACCTTGTAGTCGTTGATCCCCACCACGGTCTCCACTTCGTATGGGCCTTTCCACTGCATCAGCAACTTATTATGATCAGTAGGTAGCAGCACCAGCACTTTGTTGCCAGGTTTGAACTTCCTGTTCACTGCCCTACGATCGTAGTAGTGCTTTCCACAGTCCTGGGACTTCTTCAGGTTTTCTCTGGCTATCTCGAGAGTCTGCTCCAGCTTCTCCCGTAGCTCAAACACGTACTGGTATAGTAAAGTTGTTGATAGTGATTTGGAGAGTTGCTGTGAAAGTTGTTGAGTTGAGTTGAGAATTGTATGCAGTTGTTGGTGTGTGCTGAATAAAAGTGGAAAACTTCATACGTCGACTTTGTGACTTGTATGCTGTTTGGACGGGTTGCGTGAATAAACGAATCTGAGTTACACAACTATCAGGAATTCAAGCATCGGGGCTGAATCAGATACTGATAGAAAACACCATCATCAAACTGAGTGTAACATTTTGTTACACTCAGTTTGATGATGGTGTTTTTCTTTATCAGTATTTGATTCAGCCCCGATGCTGAAGTCCTGATAAGGTGTAACTCAGATTCGTTTATCCACGCAACCCGTCCAAACAGCGTACAAGTCACAAAGTCGACGTATGAAGTTTTCCACTTTTATTCAGCACACACCAACAACTGCATACAATTCTCAACTCAACTCAACAACTTTCACAGCAACTCTTTATCAACAACTTTACTCTCTCTAATACTGGCGATGTAGCTCCGAGACTGTCCCTCGACGTAGTCCTGCGGCAGCCACGTAGTCCCGCTCTGTTGTTCGCTCACGAAGCAACTCTTCGGCGACTACACGCCCTTGCAGTCAACCCGAACCTATCGGTGATGTAGTCCCAGTATGTTGGCCCCTCTCGACGCAACTCGTTGGCGGCTACCCTCGATGACTGCCTCTCGTAACGTTGACTCGCTTGTTGTAGCAGTTGAACCCTTGGCTATGGCGTGAATCGCGGCTTGACCCCCAAAATGTTACACTCAAATCTCCTCTCTGAAAATCCTTATCGGGAAGAGAGGGGACTATAAACTGATACACACACACACGTACTGGTAGCTGTTCTTCACCTCTGGGTTGTCCACTTCCTTCGTCCACAGTTCTTTCAGGATGTGCATCGGCCCTCGGATGGTTCTTCCGTACAGCAGCTCGAACGGAGAAAAGCCGCTGGACTCCTGCGGTACTTCTCTGTAGGCGAAAAGTAAGGCGTTGATGTAGCGATGCCATTGTCTGGGCTGCTCGCTGCACAGTTTCTTCAGGGTGGACTTCAGCGTAGTATTGAACTTCTCGACGAGCCCGTTGCACATTGGATGGTAGGGTGTCGTAGTCAAATGCCGGATACTCAGCAGTCTGTTGACCTCCTTCATACAGTCAGAGACGCACTGCGTCCCGAGGTCTGTCAGAATTTCTTCAGGCACTCCAAGTCTGCTGAACATGTCCACCAGTGCCTCTGCAACAGTTTCAGTGTCAATCTTCTTCAGAGGCACTGCTTCTGGGTACCGAGTCGCATAGTCCACTAAAGTCAGTACCCACCGATGACCTTCTTCACTCGGAGGTCTTATTTCGCCGATTAAGTCTAAGGCCACCCTTTTGAAAGGTCGGTCGATCAAAGGCATCCTCTGCATAGGTACTTTCGGGACCCTTCCTCGAGGTATGGTCTTCTGGCAAATGTCACATGATCGGCAGAAACGGCTGACGTCCGCATGAAGTCCTGCCAGTAGAACACTGCCTGGATTCTGTCTGACGTCTTCTTGATTCCTAGGTGACCTCCCATGATAGAGTCGTGAGCTACTTCCATCACTTGGCGCCTTAGGGGTAATGGTACCAAGACTTGACGTAGTGGTTTCCCTCCGTTGACCCTCGAGTGCTGGAAGATTCGGTACAGGATCTTGGCCTTCACCTCGAAATAGACCGTGCCACTGCCCTTGGTCACGTGGTCTTGGCGGTTTCTGTACTTGCTTAAAGTGCCATCAGCTTCCTGGAGCTGGATCAGTTTATCTCTGTCCACGATGGCAGCTTTGGAGTTGTCGGCGACCTTCAGTAGTAACAGCACCGACGATCTCTGGTCGGCAGGGCTGAGCCGGAGTAGCTATATTGTCCCGTAGCAGCTCTGTAAGGTCTCCATCCGGAAATGCAATGGATCCTCCTCCACAATTTCGACACGATGGGTTGAGGCAGGACTCCATTCTGAATCGGGGTCGTCGGGTCGTATCGCGCCGTCGATATTCCCGATCATTAAATCATACAGCGGCTTCTTCAGGCAAACCGCTTCTACTTCGCCTACGTAGAAAGGGGTGCTGACTTGAATCTTTGCAACTGGCGCTTTCACACATTTGCTGTCGGCCATGAGTGTCCATTTTGAATCGCCAGTGAACTGTTCTTTAGCGATTAGGTCTTCTCTGACGATGACCCCACTGCAGCCAGAGTCTCTTAGGACAGTCACTTCATAATTTCCAACGCGTCCCTTGGAAACAGGCATGTTCTGGACGGTCATAGCTGCGCTGGCGACGACGGGGATGGATTTCCCGTTGGCAAGGAGAAGTTGGCCATGGGTTATGCACTCTTGCACGTCCGCAGGAGTAGCTGTGCGATCGGTCTCACTCGGAAGAATGACGCTCCCGCCGCACACTTGATGGTCAGATCTACTGGTTTGCCGTTGATTGGAGAACCGCCTCTGCCGGTTGCCCGCCGCTGCATTGTCCGTATTGCTCCGCTGTCCGCTACTTTTGTTTTGAGGACAGTTAGCCGCTCTGTGGTCTGTAGCGTTGCAGGTGAAACAGCCTCTTGAATGCCCTTCCCTGGGAGGAGGCGTGGAGTCCGTCTGTCTCTGGCTCGTCTGGCTCCCCTGGATCTGGTTCCCATGGTTTGCAGTTTTCTTAAATGGTTTCGTCGCCTTGGGTGGCCCCAGCGTTTTTCCGTGAGCGAGGAGATATCTTTCAGCAACCTCGGTCACGTCATTAAGCGTCTGCAGATTCTGTAATTCCAAGTGGGTCGCCAGGTCCTTGTGACAGGCATTGAGGAATTGCTCCTTCACGATCAGGTCATGGAGACTATCGTAAGACTTCCCTTTGCCTGATAATTCAACCCACTTGTGCAGGTATGACGACAAGCGCTCCATAAACTGCTTTGGTGTCTCATCTGACAAAGGCAGGCATTCACGGAAGCGTTTACGGTAGCCCTTCTCAGTGCAATGCAATAGGGCCTCTTTCAAGACGTCGTAGTTTTTGGCGTCATCGTTCGACAGTCTGGTGTAAACTTCCAGTGCTTGCCCCGTCAGAAGTGCACTTAGTCGAATCGCCCAGTCTTGAGGTTGCCAGTTAGAGCTTTCGGCGAACCTTTCAAACCTCGCCAAATAACTGTCGATCTGGTCCTTCCCGTCGACAAACGCTGGCAATTTTGGAGCTTTGTTGTCAGTGATAACTCGTGGCGCATGCTGATTGTTTTGGATACGCGCCAACTCTAGCTGGTACTGAAGTCGTCTCTCTTCCATCTCTCTTTCTTCGCGCCGTCGCTGTTCTTCTCTTTCTTCACGCAATATTCTCTCCTGGAATTTGACGTACTCCGTCAGCTGTTTGCCTTTTAGGTTTAGTTCAACCCCTTTCTGCCAGAAGTCAGCCATCTTGATGCTTCTCTGGAAAGTTCTTTTCTGGAAAGTTCTTTTCTGGAAAGTTCTTTTCTGGAAAGTTCTTGACTGTGCTGTACCTTTCTAGACTGTTCTAGAACAGCACGCTTTCTGCAGTAGCGCTGATGCTTGCCACTAGTCGCTTTCGCTGACGCAGGCCCCGCTGTCCTCGTCGTATGCGACGCTGCACCACGCTGGTGTTGATGTACACGCTCCTGTGCTGAAGTAGACGCGACGTCCGCTCGTCGCTCTAATACTGGCGATGTAGCTCCGATACTGTCCCTCGACGTAGTCTTGCGGCAGCCACGTAGTCCCGAACTGTTGTTCGCTCACGAAGCAACTCTTCAGCGACTACACACGCCCTTGCAGTCAACCCGAATCTATCGGATGTAGTCCCAGTATGTTGGCCCCTCTCGACGCAACTCGTTGGCGGCTACACTCGATGACTGCCACTCGTAACGTTGACTCGCTTGTTGTAGCAGTTGAACCCTTGGCTATGACGTGGATCCTTTTTAACAGTGCGGCGCTTATATAGTCTCTACATACTCGGGAACAAACGAGAATAATCCTACATGAAACACAACAACCAATCAAAATTAATTTCATCATCACGTGACTCATGTCATTCAACCTCATTTGGAATGGAAGCTTCCATGGTAACCAACAGAACAATCCATACGCTTCGATCGATAGTAAACAACCAATTCTCGAAAATTCTCAAATAATATCGACCAACTAAAATCACCAACGTTACACAAAGCCTCTACTAATAACAACGCAAAATCAAATCAAAGATAAATACACTCTATTACTGCATGCGCCGCAAAATAAAACGAACAGATCTATCGCGCGCGCGTCACACATAATATCGTGCGCATTTCACACGCACCATCATGCGCGTCTCAACGTAACACTACCATCCAATGTGTAATGGGCTCGTCCAAAAGTTCAATGCTACGCTGAAGTCCACCCTGAAGAAACTGTGCAGCGAGCAGCCCAGACAATGGCATCGCTACATCAACGCCTTACTTTTCGCCTACAGAGAAGTACCGCAGGAGTCCACCGTCTTTTTTTCCGTTCGAGCTGTTGTACGGAAGAACCATCCGAGGGCCGATGCACATCCTGAAAGAACTGTGGGCGAAGGAAGTAGACACCCCCGAAGTAAAGAACAGCTACCAGTACGTGTTTGAGCTATGGGAGAAGCTGGAGCAGACTCTCGAGATAGACAGAGAAAACCTGAAGAAGTCCCAAGATTGTGGAAAGCACTACTACGATCGTAGGGCAGTGAATAGGAAGTTCAAACCTGGCAACAAAGTGCTGGTGCTGCTACCTACCGATCATAATAAGTTCCTGATGCAGTGGAAAGGCCCGTACAAAGTGGAGACCGTGGTGGGAATCAACGACTACAAGGTGAAGGTCGGCCAGCATTCCAAAATATACCACGCCAACCTCCTTAATCTGTACTTGGAAAGGCCATCGGAGACTGTACACGCAGCAACAGCAGCTGAGATCGACGACAGCTTTGACAGCGAGAAACTGTTGGAACTTGGAGACTTCCACAGCAAGGAAGGCATCGATGATGCTAAGCTAGGACCAAGCTTGACGGAAGGTCAGAAGATGGAGCTCAAGGACCTTATGGGCGAGTTTCCCTGTAACTTCAGCGATGTCCCAGGCTCTACAACTTTGGTCGAACATGAAGTCCACCTTACTTCAGATATCCCCGTTCGATCCAAACTCTTTCAAATCCCTTTTAAGGCCCGCGAATCCTTGAAGAAAGACATCGATGAGATGCTGAAGATGGGCATCATCAGGGAGTCCAGTTCCCCCTACGCGTCCCCTGTCGTGGTCGTGAAGAAGAAGGACGGGAGCAACAGAGTATGCATCGACTACAGGAAGGTTAATAAGATCACCGTCTTCGACCCCGAGCCGATGCCTACTGCAGCAGACCTCTTCTGCCAATTATCGGGGAGTAAAATCTTCTCAAAGATTGACCTCAGCCAGGGTTATTGGCAAGTCCCCCGTGCGTCAACAGGACATACCAAAGACTGCTTTTATAACTCCTTATGGGACGTACGACTGCCTAAGGATGCCCTTTGGCATGTTCAACAGCGGAGCTACCCTGAAGAGAGGAATAAGCATCTGCTCAAAGGGATGGACAACGTCGTGTGTTACTGGGACGACCTGCTAGTCCACACCCACACCTGGGAAGAGTATCTGCAGGTCTTGAGTGAGCTGTTTCACCGTCTAACAGAAGCTAACCTGACCGTGAGACCAGGCAAGTGCATTCTGGGAGCTGACAGCGTCGACTTCATCGGACATTCGATGGAAGAAGGAGACAACGGAGGATGCACTGACTCCAGGAAAACCCACGAGATCTCTGTCTTTGACCTTGGGCCGATGACAACCGTAACGGACGAGGGTATCGTTTCCTTACGGATGAAAGAACATTGACTCTGTGTGTATGAACTGAGAATACTGACAGTATCCAGACAGACTGAAATAAGTTTTAATTCTGAACTTTGTGCATCGCGTCTCAACGTTGTTGAAAGAAATTAAGTAAATTTCTTCTTGGGTGGGGGGTTATGTTACGTTGAAACGCGCACGATAGTTCGTGTGTGACGCGCGCGATAGATCTGATCGTTTTATTTTGCAAAGCATGCAATAATAGAGTGCATTTACCTTTTATTTGATTTTGCGTTGTTGTTAGAAGAAGCTTTGTATAACGTAGATAATTCTAGTTGGTCGATATTATTTGAGAATTTTCTAGAGTTGGTTGTTTACTATCGATCGAAGCGTGTGTATAATTCTAGTGGTAACTAGAGACACTTCCATTCTAAATATGGTTGTTTGACGTAAGACAGTGATGACGAAATTTGTTCTGATTGGTTATAATTGTATCTTGCCGGAATGTTTTTTCTTTCTCTGGAGTAGAGAGAGACTATATAAGTGCCACACTGTCTCAAAATAGTTGTTGTGTTGAAAGTAGAGAGAGGATTGTAAAGGAAAAAGTTGAGAGTGGAAAAAGCGATTGTATGCAGTTGTTGATGTTCGCTGAATAAAGTTGGAAAACGACACACGACGACTTATGCCTTGTTGCTGAGTGAGCAGGCTGCGTGGATAAACGAATCTGAGTTACACTTATCAGGTTTCAAGCATCGGGGCTGAATCAACTGATAAAAAAAACAACATCGAGTGTAACAGTGTCATACTGATATTGAGCCACACATTGCCGTCTCAAGGATACGCGCGTATATACAGGGAATAGAAATAGATTTACGGTAGTGATTAACCATGTTATCGTCCAGGAGAGGCCTACCATACACCTCATCCTTCTCCCCATACAAGACCTTCCTTCTAGACACTGGGCACAATATGGAACCCCACCCCCACCTCCATCCATCACCAACTATACCATTGATCCCCTCCTGTTAGTAGTAGTAGTAGTAGTAGTAGTAGTAGTAATAGTAGTAGTAGTAGTAGTAGTTGTTGTTGTTGTTGTTGTAGTAAATGATGATGATGATGATGATGATGATGATGATGATGATGATGATGATAGTGATGATGATGATGATGATGATGATGATGATGATGATGATGATGATGATGATGATGATGATGATGATGATGATGATGATGATACTATTACTACTGTTTCTCTTTTAATTCATGTCTTACATTAGAATCTGCGAAAGTTGTTGCGAAGATAAAACATGCTGTAAACGCGAAAATTTAAAAGACACGTGCTGCCCTAAAACGGTAAGGTACCATGCATTAAAGTAGTAGTAGTAGTAGTAGTAGTAGTAGTAGTAGTAGTAGTAGTAGTAGTAGTAGTAGTAGTAGTAGGAGTTGTTGTTGTTGTTATATTTGTTGTTGTTGCAGCAGTACAACATGCATATGTACACTAATATTGACAGCTCTAAAGGTGTACAATAAATATACAATAATACATAAAAAGTCAAAAAAAATTTTCATTGATAACAATGATAAAAAAATTCAAGCATATGAAAAAAAACGGCATTGCACTTGACACAAACTTACTGACAAATAGGACTCAGGCGTTGTAATAGAGAGATGGGACAGTGTGAATGATCAAATCGTCCAAAGTCTCTCTGTCTCTCTCGCTCTCTATTACTCTGTCACACACACACACACATAATTATACACACGCACACATACACACAAACATACCCCCGTAGGAGTGCCGGGGTCTTCTGTATAAATAGTATCCCCACTTTGTGCAAATGTAGTGCTATAAATTACCACTGTTTCTGTCATTCTTATTTGTTCTTTCTCGTTCCTAATCTGTTATATCAATCTTATATCTTCTTTGCTAGACCAGCCACCTACCTTTTTTCATGAAAAATCTCCCAAAAACTCCTTATTTGTGTATGGGGTTTGTTGGGTCAGCTTGGGGCTAATGGAGGCTTTTTGCCAAATGGTCACTAGGACTTTCTGTGGTATTATTATTGAGCAATTTTAGCATTTCCTAGGTATGTGATTTTATAATGATGTTTATATTCTATTTTGTTTGTGTAAATGAGGGTTCGATAAATTAGAGTAAAGCCTCAGCCATGCGATGCCTTGCGTTGTGATGACTGTCCTGAAACTCTACATACATTATTTTGACACATTTACCATTACTTTGACATTATTTTGACATGTTTCCATTTTTTGAAGCCAGCCCTAACCCTAACCCAAACCCAAACCCTAAGCCTAACACATCCCTAACCCTAACGGAACACTGTTTTGACGTCAAAATAACGGGGCCGT
Source organism: Oncomelania hupensis (assembly GCA_036898135.1). Classification (NCBI taxonomy): domain Eukaryota; kingdom Metazoa; phylum Mollusca; class Gastropoda; order Littorinimorpha; family Pomatiopsidae; genus Oncomelania; species Oncomelania hupensis. The sequence goes on from CM072526.1 coordinate 21,404,868, forward strand.
CAAAAGAAAATACGTAGAGTTTCAAGTATATGCCAGAGTAACGTCGTTTTTACCTAGCCACAGCCACATACAACACACAAACACACATTTTTGTAGAAACGACGTTCTGATGACTCTTGTGAAAAAAACAGTGATTATTTTGACACACTTTCAATTTCTTTGACAATATTTTGACATTTTCAAATTTTTGAAGCTGTCCCTAACCCTAACCCAAACCCTAAAACAGCTCTAACTCAACGGAGCACTATTTTGACGCCAAAATAGTACGGCCTTCCAAAAAAGTCAGAAGAAAACCATGTGGAGTTTCATGTGTGTGTCATCAGAACGTCGTTTCTACATGCCCACCCACACACACACCAACACATTTTTGTAGAAACGACGTTGTGATGACTGTCGTGAAACTCTATATACATTATTTTGACACACTTACCATCATTTTGACATTATTTTGACATTTTGCCATTTATTTGAAGCTATCCCTAACCCTAACCCTTAACGTAACCCTAAGCCTAACACAGCCCTAACCCTAACGGAACACTATTTTGACGTCAAAATAAGGGGGCCGTCACAAGAAAGTACGTAGAGTTTCAAGTGTATGTCAGAGTAACGTCGTTTCTACCTAGCCACACGCAGGCACGCACACACCCACACACACACCTACACACACACACACACACACACACACACACACACACACAGCACGTGATACTGGTTAGCTGACCGAAGACGGGTGGTGCCAGTTTCATAGGGAACAGATGTGTCTTAAGATTAGTTAATTATTTATTTATTCATCCATTTAACTATCAATTTATTTATTTATTTGTTTATTTATTTATTTATTTATTTCTATCTACCTATCAATTCATCAGTTTATTTCTGGTTTTTTAAAATATGAAATCTGCGGGTTTTTTTTTAAGCTACCATCTTTGTTCATCATTACAGCGACACTACACATGTTACATAGGTTTTAAAAAAAAGTCCTAAAGTGGATTCCCTTTGTCTGTCCTTCTGTCTTTCTGTCTGTCGCACACTTTCTCAGATTTGAGTTGGCGCATTTATATGTTTGGTGTATGCCTGCCTCGCGTCATCACCTCGACATCCTTTATATTGTTAGTTTTGTAGCTGTTTGTGATAGTGGTTACCTTAACACAAAGCGTTGTTTTTAAAACTTTACTTCTGTATGTATTTATAGGATATATGCTGTGTCGAAAAAGCTGTATCTTGCTGCCCCAAAGACACCAAATGTTCTGATGAGGCTCTCCAAAAGTGTATTTTAATTTAAAAGATTAATGTTACCTTATATAGTCATACTTTTTTAGATCTAGTATTTGGGAAATTTGACTCTAAACATCTTGTAGATAGCCTGCAGCACTCTTTTGAAAGTATAACCTCATTTACTTGTGCCCTTGATACCACGATCATGATGATGCGGGAGCACAGTAGACAATGTCATGATCTACACCTGCAATGGGCTGTACAAATGCAGCCTCACTCGTTTACACGCTTCTTCAAGAAGTATTGTAGTTTTGGCATTGACAGTTTTGCCCCGTGTACATCAACGACCAAACTTCGGCCAATTCGGTGCAGGTGTAGTCTTGATAAAACTGCGTGCTCAAGGAACAAAAACGAATGTTTTTTTGAATCCTTCAGACATTAGGGGATAAAACAGTAGACTCCCATTCTTTATTTGTTGAACATGTTGTAGTTTGCTTGTCTGGTTATTTGTGGCTATTGTTCAGAACAAATCGTTGACTTTCCCAGTGAAAAATGAATTGTCTGGCTAATTTACTGTGGAAAGCAACTATAAATGTTTGTAAATGAACAGAAAATTAAACTTTATAAAAAAAAGTAATGGATTATTATGTCTTCTTGTATTAATGTCTTAATCCCTTTGTTTTCTAATAACTAATTCTTTCTTTCTTTATTCCTTCTTTCTTCTTTATTGTAATAACTAATTCTTTCTTTCTTTATTCTTTCTTTCTTTCTTTATAATAACTAATTCTTTTTTTTTCTTTATGCTTTCTTTCTTCCTTTCTAATAGCTAATTCTTTCTTTCTTATTCTTTCTAATAACTAATTCTTTATTTCTTAATTCTTTCTTTCATCCTTTATAATAATTAATTCTTTCTTTCTTTATTCTTAGTAGTATGACATACAGCTTCTTAAGCGGGTTTGTGACGTCACGGCTGGGTGACGTAATCGTGACGCAATCATGATGCCCCACCGCGATGGTCGTGCGCCCTGTCACGGATGATGGATGACGTATGGCCCGGGGGGATATATTTTATTGATAGTGTGATCGCAAGTGCGCATCTCGGTGAATGGATATATGACTCAGTGGTCGGGGGCGTGAGATCAAGCACCCCAAAGACAGCAAGTGCGCATCTTGATGAATATAGAATGACTCAGTGGTCTGTGCGTGAGACCAAGCACCCCAAAGACAGCAAGTGCGCATCTGGAAGAATATAGAATGACTCATTGGTCTGGGCGTGAGATCAAACATCCAAAGACAGCAAGTGCGCGTCTAAGTCAAAGACAGCAAGTGCGCATCTTGATGAATAGAGAATGACTCAGTGGTATGCGCGTGAGATCAAACATCTAAAGGCAGCAAGTGCGCGTCTCACTCAAAGGTAGCAAGTGCGCGTCTTTTTGTTGTATTTATCAATTTTTTTTTTATTTAGACCAAGCGCCCCAAACAACACATTGCGCAGTAAAATATCAAAATGATGAATGATATATGCCTCGATGGTGTATGGATAATTATGGAAAAGTATGGAAAGACCTGCTTAACAATATCTGATGTAAGCATTTGAATATAGATAGGGAGAATGGTTAAAAGCATGGGTTAATGGGTGTGAGATTTAATTTTTATCAGGCCCAACAAATTTTAGTACCACAGATAAATATCAAAATAAAGTATTATATATACCATGAAGGCACAGTTAGGATTAACGAAAGGGACGGATCAAAAGAAGACGGGAGCCAGCCAAATGTTAGTACCACAGATAAATATCAAAATAAAGTATTATATATACCCCGAAGGCATAGTTAGGATTAACGAAAGGGACGGATCAAAAGCCGATAGCAGCCAGCCAAATGTTAGTACCACAGATAAATATCAAAATAAAGTATTATATATACCCCGAAGGCATAGTTAGGATTAACGAAAGGGACGGATCAAAAGCCGATAGCAGCCAGCCAAATGTTAGTACCACAGATAAATATCAAAATAAAGTATTATATATACCCCGAAGGCATAGTTAGGATTAACGAAAGGGACGGATCAAAAGCCGATAGCAGCCAGCCAAATGTTAGTACCTCGCATAAATATCAAAATAAAGTATTATATATACCCCGAAGGCATAGTTAGGATTAACGAAAGGGACGGATCAAAAGCCGATAGCAGCCAGCCAAATGTTAGTACCTCGCATAAATATCAAAATAAAGTATTATATATACCCCGAAGGCATAGTTAGGATTAACGAAAGGGACGGATCAAAAGCCGATAGCGGCCAACACAATTTTAGTACCTCGCATAAATGTCAAAATGATGTATTATATATCTAGAAGGCATAGTTAGGATTAACGAAAGGACGGATCAAGAAGAAGCCGACACAAGCACAGGGTATATAAAGAGCGGTTGTATCCAAGAAAAAGTAAAGGCGAGTTTTGTGGTGGCATATTTTGTGAAAAGAATTTTGAAATGGCAAGCCTTTTAAAATGGATGATTTTGAAGATAGCGACTTGGATCAAGTACTTGTAAATAATAGTTCAGACGCTGTTATTAACAGGGATGATTTTGAAGACAACAACTTGGATCAAGTGCTTGTAAATAATAGTTCAGACGCTGTTATTAACAGTCTTTTGGAAGAAGTACATTTTATTGGAGACCACGACCCAATTCTTCAGTGCTATGTGAATAATAGCCGATATATAAACAATTATATTTACCGTGGACCTGTGCTAGAACGTTATAATTTTGGTTTTGAAAACGGTTTGTTGACCCACGAACAATTAAATAATTCCATTTATCAAAACCAGACCTTTTGTTTTAAAATTAATGCCAGCTTAGGAGTGATTTTAAAAAATCAACGCTCAGGAGAAATAAAGTACCACTATGCATGTGTGAACAACGCTGCACTCTTTGAGAATCCCATTTCTATAAACAATCGTGAAGACTGGGAACAGTTCCTAAGCAACCTTGACAACATCGACTATCAGAACCTCGCTACTCTACAAAGAGAAAACACGTAAGTAAACCATTAAATATTTATGACAGGAAAATTTTTTGTTTGTTTGTTTGTTTGTTTTGTTTGTTTGTTTGTTTTGTTTGTTTGTTTGTTTTGTTTGTTTGAGATAAAGAAAAAGTACTTATAGTTTTTTATTTTATTTTGCAGAGAATGGACTCTGGAGTGGATCACCAATATTGAATTTTTTGTATTTAAACGTCAACATCGTCTTTTGGGAGCTCCACCCGCCGATTTTCCATTATTTTTAACGCAAAATCCAGGACTTATTTCTCTTGTGAAACGTGATGGTCGGCATCTTATCAACGACAACTTGTGTTTATTTCGCTGTTTAGCGCTAAAAAGAGGAGCCCCGGATAAAAATTGCGAACGAAGTGCAAAGACACTATTTAAAAGTTTTTTACCTCTGGGTGATCCCAAAACATTTGAAGGTGTAAAACTAGAAGACCTAGACCGATTTGAGAAACATTTTGAAGTCAATGTGACTATCTTTAGCCTGCAAAAAGAAGAAGAATCCGAGTTACCTACAGCACAATTAGTGAGACGCTCATTAACCAGATACTCCGAGACACTATATATTAATCAGTTTCAAAATCATTTTTCATATATTAAAAACTTGAATGTATATGCAAAGACTTATAGCTGCAGTAAATGTGATCGCCATTTTAGGGCATCCAAGAACTTGTGTTCTCATTTTATGAGATGTAAAGGGGTTCAAACCCGTGAAAAATTTCCAGGAGGAATCTATAAACTGCCACCCACACTGAGACAGAGATTAGATGATGAAAACATAAAATTGCCACTACAACTGCAGTTTCATCCCTATAGAATTGTATATGATATAGAGACGTATTTTCCCAATACACCAAATATCCAGGATAACCCTACACAATTAACATTTTTAGAACAGCATGTACCGCTTTCCATCAGTATATGTAGCAATGTACCCGGATTTACAGAACCACAATGTTTCATCACCACAGGAAACCCAGAAGAGTTGGTGCGTGAAACCATAGAGGCACTATACACCATCCAAAAAGCCTCACATTCCATTCTAAAAGAGGTAGCCAAACCTGTCTTTAAAAAAATCAAGAAGCGTTTAGAAGCGATTGCCGAAACTGATGAACATGTTGAATTTCACCCACTCAATGATCTTAAAGATCGATTATCCACATTTATTGAAAGCATCCCTGTGATTGGGTTTTCGAGCGGGAAATACGACTTAAATGTTTTGAAACCGTATTTGGCTAAATATTTTTGTGAAACTGAGCCCGACCCTGGCGTGAACCTAAATAAGGAGAAAGAGGATGATGCTGAAGATGAGGATGAAGATGAGGATGAGGAGGAAACAGAAGAAGAGGATGATGAAGAAGAAGAAGAAGAAATAACACCAGACGGAAGAAAGAGAAAAAAGGCGTCTTTGTGGAAAAAACAAAAGAAGAAAACAAAACCAACCTCCAAAAATCGGATGATCAAAAAAGGGAAACAGTTTTTGGTTCTTTCGAACGCTAAATTAAGATTTTTAGACATTACCAATTATTTGGCGCCTGGTTTTTCTTATCGCCAATATTTAGCAGCCTACAAGTGCTCTCTACAGAAATCATTTTTTCCTTATCAATATATCACATCACTGGACAAATTGGATGAGCCACAGCTACCTCCCAGAGAGGCCTTTTTTAGTGATCTAACCAAAAGTACAATCACGGAAGAGGAGTATCAAAGCTGTCAAGTGGAATGGGATGCCCAAAAGATGGGCACATTACGAGAATGGCTCATACATTACAATAACATGGACTGTGTGCCATTTTTAGAAGCTATTGAAAAGCAGACGCATTTTTTTCAAGACTTGGGTTTAGACATGTTCTATGACGGCGTGACACTACCAGGGCTAACAGACCGCTTTTTGCACTCAAGTTGCCGCAATTTTTTTGCGCTTTGTGATGAGCAGGATAAAGATATGTATTATACAATGCGGGATTCGGTGTGTGGTGGTCCAGCCATTGTTTTTCATAGATACCATGAAAAAGACGTCACCTACATCAGATCAGCGGACCCCAACATCGTTTCGCCAAAACTCTGCAAGACCATTGAGGGGTATGATGCAAATAGCCTATATCTGAAATGTATGTCAGAACCTATGCCGGTAGGGTTTTATTTGAGAAGAAAGGCAGAAGAGGGATTCTATTTAGATTGGAAGAAAAATCGACAGAGTAAGATTTGTTTGGAATGGTTAGAATATATAGCAGCTAAAGAAAAGAGAGACATCCAACATCAATATAATAGGGGAGTAGAAAAAAGGCTAGGAGGAAGAAAGCTTCCCGTGGATGGTTGGGACCAGAAATCAAACACGGCATTTCAATTTCACGGCTGTTATTGGCATGGACATGATTGCCGCCTAACACAAAATTTGGATCCCGACCTAAAAAAGAAGAGAGCCGACGACACACAAGAAAAAGATGCGTATCTACAAAAAATCGGCATCAATCTACGCATCATGCGAGAGTGTCAATGGCAAGATTACAGAAAGAAAAACAAGAAAGAAGTGGCACATTGGGCGCCTCGAGTTGAGTCTGGACCCGCCTTCTATAGTGGGGGCATGACCGAAACGGAGATCTTGGAGCATGTGAGGACTGGTGCCATGTTTGGATTCGTGGAAGTTGATATTGAGGTACCGGATCAACTCAAACCTCGATTTGAAGAATTTCCACCAATCTTCAAAAACACCAACATCGGCCGAAATGACATCGGTCCTCACATGAAGGCGTTTGCGGAAGCTCATGGCTTCTTAAAACAACCACAACGCTCCCTCATTTCCAGTTTTCGTGGAGAAAAAATATTGCTTATCACCCCCCTACTCCAGTGGTATTTGCAACAAGGGCTACGAGTCACCAAAATCCATCAGGTGATTCAATACAACAAACAGCCCTGCTTCCAAAAATTCACAGACAAGGTGACCAGCGCCCGACGAGAAGCAGACTTGGATGATGACAAGGCCATCATTGCAGCAGCTTACAAACTCGTGGTGAGTCTTTTTTTTTATCATGTGTACGCATTTTTAATACACTGCACGAACAAATTTTTTAAAGTGTACGCCAAAATACAATAAAATGCATTGGAAACAAAACACACAACCCGTGCATCGATGGTATCATGTCCGTGCAATGATAATATGATGCGCATGCACGTGTGCGCGCATGTGCGAATGACTAAACAGACATTTTTAATACTCTGTACGCGCAAATTTGAATCACTGCACGCCCAAATTTAAAACAATGCACGTCAAAATACAATAAAATGCATTGGAAACAAAACACGCAACCCGTGCATCGACGATATCATGTCCGTGCAACGATAAAATCATGCGCATGCACGTGTGCGCGCATGTGTGAATGACTAAATGCACATGCACGGCCAAATTTGAATCACTGTCCCCACTCAAATTTGAAAAGACTGCACGCCAAAATACAATAAAATGCATTGGAAACAAAACACGGACCCCGTGCACCATCAATGGCGTGGGTGCGTATGCGCGTTTGTGTGCGCGTGCGCGCGCGTGTGTGTGCGCGCATGTTTTTTTATATTTTATTTTGAGGAACTCATGTTTGGTTTTTTGTTTTTTGTTTGATCTAGGGCAACAGCTCCTATGGCCGAACTTTGATGAGACGTGATCGTCACACCAAGGCGTTCATCACGGATGCCAAGGGCGCCACCAAAGCGATCCACGATCCACGATTTAAAAGATGTGTACCCGTACAAAATGATTATTACGAGGTAGAGTGCCGATTGACCAGCATCGACCAAAATCTACCTCTACACATCGGATTATTTGTGTACGGGTACGCAAAACTCAAGCTTCTGCAATTTTATTTCAACTTTATCGACTTTTACATTGAGCGGTGCGATTATCAACTGATCACCTGCGATACTGACTCGTTGTATTTGGCATTGAGTGGGGACACTTTAGAAGACGTCATTCGTCCCGATCGTAGGGATCACTTCAACAAACATCGGGACGAATGGTTGCCTACTCAATATTGCCAAACGCATAAAAACAACGCCAGTCTACCACCATCACTATCGACACCAACGCCTCCACCATCAACATCATCTCTGCAGGGACCATCAGCACCACCACCACCATCAGCACCACCCCCATGCTGTGCTGCAGCACATAAACACCAAACGCGTGAACCAGGTTTATGGAAGCTGGAAGCCAAAGCTGATAAAATTATCTCTTTGGCACCCAAAAGCTACGCATGTAGCACTCATACAACCACTAAGGTGTCTTGCAAAGGCGTGCAAAAACGGTGCAATCCATTAACCATAGCCAACTTTGAAACCGTACTAACAGCACAAACGCCACATCATGTGGTTAATCGAGGTTTTCGTCTTGACGCACAAAATGTGATGCGAACTTATATCCAACCCAAAAGAGGTTTATCCTATCTCTACACTAAAAGAAAAGTACTGTCAGACGGTGTCTCTACCATACCACTTGATCTCTAACTTTTTTTTTGTTTTTTTGTTTGACATTGATAGAGTGACTTATCATGGATGTGCGTTTTTTACAACATCCATTCTCGATCCTTCTCGCAGGTCCTTCTGGCTGTGGTAAAACATTTTTTATTGCACAATTGATTCAACATTGTAAAACTCACATTCAACCGCCTATTGAAAAAGTGGTGTATGTCTATCATCAATATCAAGACTTATTTGGACAGCTACGAGATACAAGTCCCGTATCTATTGATTTTGTAGAAAGTTTAGATGGAGTGGACTTTGATTCGACTATTGCAACCTTATTGGTGGTCGACGATCATATGGATAATCCTGTGATGGAACAGCGTGTGGCTGAATTTTTTATTAAAAAATGTCATCACGGAAATATAAGTATGGCTTATATGGTGCAAAATATATTTCATACTAGCAAACATCATCGGACGATTTCGTTAAATGCACATTATTTATGGTTGGGTAAAAATCCACGATCTGCGGATCAAATTTTACACTTGGCTATGCAAACTTTTCCTAAACGGCATCATTTTTTACGTGAGGCCTATCAAGATGCAACCCGAGAGGCTTACGGATACCTCTTTTTAGATTTTAAACAACAAACTCCTGAAACCTATCGTGTGCGCACTCATGTTTTTGATCCACATCCGATCGTCTATATTCCTAAAAACAATATATAAAACAGGTGTTATCTGTTATCAGACATTCAGATGAAAAAAGACTATCATGGCGAAGACACATCGTGCTCAGACTCGACTTAAACCTTTGATTCCTTTATTACGTGCTAAAAAAAAACATCAGCGCCAACAACTGTTGAAAAAACCTCGTGTTATTAGCTGTTTGTGTGAGATGGTACATAATGTACTTAAAGGACATGTTAAACTATCGCGTGGTCAGAAACAACGATGGGCTCGTCACAAGCACAAGCTTCGCCGGTTGATAGCACCTAAATCAAACACAGCCAAACGACAAAAATTAATACAAAAAGGAGGATTTCTACAACTGCTGCTACCATTAGCTACACAACTACTAGGTGGTTTATTTCCACAACCACAATAATAAAATGCAACACGCCATCAAAATGAAACTCGTTCCAGCGAGTGACAACATGACACCTTCATCAACACCATTGCGACCGGAGCCTCCTACGCCCCCTCTTGTAAATCAGCTGAGTGATTTGGATCAACAAATGACTATTATATTACAATCGACTTCACTCAATACGGAACAAAAACTGCGAGCGTATCAACAACTACTGCAACGATATCTTTCTTATCAAGATCAGTATCACTATCAGTCTCAACCATCTACATCCATAGATACAGCAACAGCGTCAGCAGCAGCGTCACTCCCAACACCAGCAACACTAGCTGATATGACCGAAGAAGTGGTTCATAGCCTTCCCGCTAGTCTTCGTAGCAAAGGGCGTAAATTGATGCAGCATTTAAAAGACAATGATGTGATGACATATACCAGTCAGGGCAATCTGGTGTGGCAGGACAACATCATTCCTAACACAAATATCGTAGATCTAGTTCATGATGTTTTACATTCGACCAAAGCGAGACAATTGCTACCACCCCCTGCGGGCTGGCGTGTTTTTGCCCAAGGTTTAAAACAAACCAACATCCCTCGACAATATTTAGGAAATATTCAACGGTATCATCAAGTGTTTGCTGACGACATCAGGGCTACACCACCACCCTCTCCATCATCTATGTTTGATGACAATGATACATCCAAAAGTTCGGCCAAAAAGAAAAAAAAGACAAGCCAAAAATCACTCAAAAAAGCTTTGGCTTGGGAATCGTGGATTGAAAACATATAATGATATTGTTTTACAAGATGATACGCTCGTTTGTGGACAATGTTGTGTGGTGTATTTGATGTTACGATGTAGAGGCTTTTTGTTTGAAGATATTATTCATCATCCCTCAAAAAAAAAGCTTTTGGCTTGGGAATCATGGCTCGAAAACGACAACATGCAGCCCAAAAGTCCATAGAATCTATATGGAAAAAAGAATATTTTCATCCGGCCTACCCAGGGGCTTATAGCGGAGCCAGCGCCTATTTACGTCATGCCTCGACTTTGCCTCAACACAAACCCCGATTAAAGCAATGGCTTCAACAGCAAGATACGTACACTCTGCATCATCCTACCCGACAAAAGTTTCTTCGACGATCCATCGTCGTCTCTGGACCCTATGATCAGTGGCAAGCAGACTTGTGTGACTTATCTCGTTTTAAAAACGTCAACTCGGGTCATCGCTATATTTTAACAGTCATTGATGTGTTTTCTAAAGTAGCTTATGCTCGCGCACTCAAAAATAAAACGAGCGCTGCTTTAATCGAGGCTTTTGCTGACATTTTACGACAAAGCCCAAAGTCTCCACGTCACTTACAAACTGATAAAGGAACAGAATTTAAAAATAAACCATTTCAAATGTTTTTAAAGAAAAACAAAATTCATCATTTTACTTCTGAAAATGAGGACATTAAAGCAGCCGTGGTGGAACGATTTAATCGTACATTAAAAGGAAAAATGTATCGATATTTTACGCATCACAATACACGTCGTTATGTAGATGTGTTACAAGAGTTATTAGATAGTTATAACTCAACCTATCATCGATCTATTAAAACCCAGCCGCGCCTCGTGACATCAGATAACATTCATCGTGTTTATGAAGCTTTGTATGCCAAAGTTTTGGACAATAAGCCTGTCAGATCTTCTTCACCCAAGTTTTCTGTAGGTGATCGAGTTCGCATTGCAGAATCTAGACGTACGTTTCATAAAGGATATTTACCTAAATGGTCACAAGAATTGTTTACTATCGCTCAAAGACATTTAAAAACATTCCCTTATGTATATAAAATACGAGACGATAATGGACAGCTCATTCAAGGAACTTTTTATGAATTAGAACTACAAAAAGTGATCGACAGCGGTATCTATAAAATTGAGAAAATATTACGTCGTAGAGGTCGCCAAGTGCTTGTCAAATGGCTGGGATATTCAGATGCCTTTAATAGCTGGATTGATGCATCTAACATCGGTCAGTATAAAAGCTAAATCACACGATACAAAGGCTCATAGGATACATACCCACAAGAGGAAGATGAGCAGTTTTTATATAACTCTCCCTAGCAACGCGTCTATGACGCATTATCCTGACAATACCTTATCATCATTTACTACAAAATTAGACCCTCCTTTGGATCTTCAAGGTCCATATGAAGTGGGTTTGTGTGAAATTATTTATCCACGGTCTTGGATCAATGTAAACGCAAACAATATGAATTTACGAATAACGCGTAAAAAAGCTGGCCAGATAGATACTACTCAACACATTACGGTGACGTCGGGACATTATGATAGCCTACAGCAAATAGTGGATTGGATCAACAGTCGAATCCGACCACTCTTTAAGCCTTCACGCCCACTGCCTGTTATATATGACAAAAATGGTGCATGGGGAGAGTTGTTTTATTATCATAAAGACATTAACAAAGTCATGATGACTTTGGATACTGATGTGGAGGTGAAGATGGACGAACCTCTGGCTGATATGTTAGGATTTAAACATTTCAAATATCATGGAGGAAGACATGCGTATGGAGAACATGTAGCGGACGTTAACCGCAATCTAACGTGTTTATATGTATATATCAATATTGCCGAGGATCGTATTGTGGGAGACGCGAGGGCTCCACTATTAAGAATGGTACCTTTGACCGGATCTAGCTCTGACATTGTCTTTCAGACTTATCATGATGTTCATTTTGTTCCGATTAAATTTAATAGTTTTGATAATATTATTGTAAATATAAGAAACGGCGCGGGAGAATTGATCCCATTTGATCGTGGAGAGGTCATCTTAACACTTCAGTTGCGACGACGATCTCTAGTTTGATCCACACACACAAAAAAATGAGGCACCCCTATGCGGATCATTCTCCAAAGATATATCTCGATTATTATACATCGCAAGCAGGCGGAGGTGTAGGATTACCATACTTTGCGGGGTCACGACATCAACGAGGTCATGGCCTCGGAAGTCTATTTAGTAGTCTCATGCGAACCACTGTTTTACCTACCCTTGGACGGGTATTAAAGAGAGAGGTTCCTAAACGACTGGTTAGTTTTGGCGCAGATGTCTTAGGCGATGTTGTGGGCGGACAAAAAATCTCTACCTCTTTAAAAAATAGAGGACTAGAACATGTACAGCGTGTAGCTCACGATTTTATAAATTCACCTTCTACTTCTTCCACATCTTCACCACCTCCAGGAGTGCCTCACAAGCGACGACAACCGATACATCGACCTCTCAATACACATTTGAGAAAAAAAAGACGAAGAGATATATTTGATTAATTATCGATCATGAGCGAACTCATTCATCAAAACTCGTGTCCTTGTTTAAAATCAGAACTGGATTTATTTCAACTACCGCCGACTCAAACAGCCATTATAGAATCTCAAGATATAGAACACAGACCGCTTTCAACGATCACTGATGCCGGTCCAATCGAATTTTATGTGTCTGGTGGTGATTCAGACTATATTGATCTCAGTAACTCTTATCTTTATGTCAAACTTCGTGTGCTTAATGCGGATGGCAGTAATATTGCTGGTGATGCAGCTGTGGGCCCAGAAAATTTATTGCTACACTCTTTATGGAGTCAAATTGATCTATCGCTCAATGATCAACAGGTGACATCATCCAGCAACACCTACGCCTATAGAGCTTATTTAGAAACACTCTTGTCTCATGGTCGTGATGCTAAACAAACTCATCTTCAATTATCCCTATGGGATAAAGATAGTGCAGGACATATGGATGCGGCGGCAAATCACAACAGCGGTCTACAGAGACGTGCTACAACGATCGCCGCCAGTCGCGCCACAGAGTTAATTGGACGATTACATCTAGACATGTGTCAACAAGAAAAACTACTTATGAATGGTGTTAGCTTAAAACTACGTCTAATACGAAACTCGGATGAATTTTGTCTTCATGCCGGTGCCGGGGCTGGGTTTAAAATTAATTTACAAGACGTGAGCTTTTTTGTTAGGAAAGTTAAAATTAATCCAAACATTCAGATGGCACATCTTCAAACGCTCCAAAACGAAAATGCCAAATATCCTCTAAAAAGAGGTGTTACCAAAATATTTGCCATACCCCAGGGAAACATGCAAGTCAATAAAGAAAATCTGTTTTTGGGGCAATTACCCACCCGCATTGTCATAGGGCTCATCAATAATGGCGCTTTTCATGGTCGATATGCGCTAAACCCCTTTAACTTTCAACACTTTAGTATAAATTATATATGCTTACATGTGGGTGGCCGGAGTATACCGTCTAAGCCGCTAAAGCCTGATTTTGAAGGACGGCGCTATGCTCGCTCTTATCTCTCTATGTTTCAAGGTTTGGGTAAAGCATGGCAAGATGAAGCGAATGATATTACTTATGATGAATTTGGTCGCGGTTACACGCTGTTTGTATTTGATCTGACCCCTGATCAGGCTGCTGACTCTACACACAGCCAACTCATAAAACACGGTACAATGAGATTGGAAATTCAGTTTGCTCAAGCGCTGACAGACACTATTAATATAGTTGCCCATGCCGAATTTCATAACTTGCTAGAGATTGATAAGCATCGTAATGTTATGGTAGATTTTTCTACATAATGGATACACTACAGATTAATCAACTATTGACGTTTGATGTATTTACACGTGAAATCTTTAAAGGAGTGTATGCCCGTGATCAAATTGCTACCCAAAAGTGTTTATGGACTAAACCTAGTGCGTTTGTGGTTAATTTAGATCCGTCTGTACTTCCTGGTTCTCATTGGGTATCAATGTATATAGACCCCAAACACAATACAGCAGAATATTTTGATTCTTATGGTTTGAGCCCTTTTCCTGAATGTCAACAATTTTTAAAGACTTATGCTAGTACATTTACATATAATGATATTGTTTTACAAGATGATACGCTCGTTTGTGGACAATTTTGTGTGGTATATTTGATGTTACGATGTAGAGGCTTTTTGTTTGAAGATATTATTCATCATCTTTGTACTCCTTTCAATGATGCCCTTGTATATAGTATTGTACAAAACTATTTTCCCCGGCTTCCGTTTGCGTTTTAATTGTATTATATAAAGCATGCGTTTGATTTTGTGCTGTATTCATTTGATTGTTGTATGCTATCCATATCGGATATTTTTACAATTATGTCTCAAGAAGAAGAAGAAGAAGCTAACATAACAATGCGCGTCACTCATCGTAATTCACGATGGTGGCATGTGTTTGGCCGTGAAGTACCTAGGGGTGAGATTGTATTTGGATGTCAAATGGTGATCATTTTTATGGTCGTCATCACTTCTATATATAATCTCACTGTGGGTCATAAAGACACCAATTTATGGATTGCATTATTGGGCTCTTGTCTAGGCTATATTTTACCTAACCCTTCTATCACACCCGCTGCAAAAATAACTTGATTTTTTTTGTATATATTATTTTTTTTTTAAATCATGTTTAAATTTGTATACGATATGCAGGCTGATGCAATGTTGATGCCTAAAATAAATGCATGTTTAGACTTGTTTGTATGCTGTTTAAATGGCTGATAAAATGTTTGCTGATAAAACGTGTTTAGACTTGTATGAGGTATGTTGGCTGATGTAATGTTTGCTGATAAAAACGTGTTTAGACTTGTATGAGGTATGTTGGCTGATGCAATGTTTCTTGATGAAATATCATGGACAACAAATTTAAACATGTTTAGACTTGTTTTTCGTAGACTCCGCGAAGTGACTCTAGCATTGTATATAAACGGCTCTCTCACATACCCTCCAGTATAAAAAGCCACTGATTACTCACTTTGCTACCATGTCTTCAGCTATTCAAAGATCTGTTAGTGGTGAAAAATTATTTCCTTTGGGAAATAGTCTCTTTGCTTGTGTTACTACGTTTAATGAACAGGTGTTTATTCATATACGTGCCTTTGTGCCCGGACTCAAAACCGAATCCTCTTTAAAACAAGACGAAAAAGAAGAAAAAACTTCAGACTTACCTCTTTATCCAACTAGACGGGGAATCACTTTGACGCCTGCTGCTTTCGACGAATTGTTGATTCACACCTCTGAACTCTTAAATATAATTCATGACAAGGAAACAACAAAAACTACCACTGTGCTTAATAATCAACAGCATCAGCGAATGAACTCTGCTCTTCAAAAGCCTATGTATTCACCCTCTACATCCAAGAGATTGCCGTTGGATAGCCAATATCCGTTCCAAAAGTTGTCTGAATACAACTAAACAAAAGTGACATTTTTCAATTTATGTGAAAAGCTGTTGCAACTTTTAAAATAGTGACATTTTTCGTTTTATGTGAAAAAAGTGACATTTTTATATTGTGTCTATTGTATATATTGTGTATATATTTAAGTGTGTGCGGTTGGTATAATACATTTTCTTTCATTATCAATATGGATAGTGATACTGTCAAAACTTTTTTTGATAAAATATGTCAAAGAGTGGATGAATATGCTTTGTCTAAATGTCATGGATGCAGAATTAACCATCCCTCACAGCATCAGCATTCGTGTTGTATGTATACGCAACAAGAATCTATAATAAATTTTACTCATAAGATTTTGTCTACATGTTTAAAACAAGAGTTGGTTGATGTTTTCACCCCAATTATCATTACACATTTGCTTAAAACTAGCTGGGAAAAAAAAAAAGAGCTAGAGAGAGCAAGAGAGTTGGAGAGAGAGGGGCGAGAAGAAACAGGATAGGCTCAAAAATAGCAGGGTCATCACAGATGCTGTGAGCGAGAGCACAAGGCAGCGAGAGCGAGAGAGAGAGAGAGAGAGCTTGAGGATAAGATAGAGCCAGCGAGACAGACAGCGAGAGTGATAAAAGTATACATTACATAGTACAAAAGGCGGTTTATGGTTTTGCCTGTAACAAAAAACAAAACAAAAACATTTTTATTATAAAATTGTATAACAATGTATATATATATATATATATATATATATATATATTGTCAAAATAAAATGTATTATCCATGTGTATATAGTTAAAATTTGTATAAAATATTCATTTACTTACTTTTTATTTTGTATGCATAATGTGGATATGTGAGCGCACGGCATCTGCAACACAAAAATAATAATGCATTGGTATTATAATTTTTAATTTTAAAAAGATGTTGTTCATTAATAAACTATTTTATATCTTATTTTCTGGTGTTGTCGTTTTTTTTTACTTTTTTTTCCTTTCTTTTTTTTTTTTTTTCGTTGTTGTTGGTCTTTTTATTTAAAAAAATTTTTTTTTTTACCTACTTGTAGCATCGTTATGCACCGTGGTTTGGTGATGGTGGTGGTGGTGTGGGTGGCTCGCCCTCTTCATCGTCTGATGTCCACAAATCCGCAATTTCTTCCACCTCCTCGACCATTATTAGCCAATATTCTCGATAGCTATATATAACATAAATCAAAATAAATGATTAAAGAGAAAAATATTAATAATTAAACATTATCTATATCAATAATCTATACTGCCAAGTTTTCTAATTAAAAAGAAAAAAAAATAAAATAAAAAATTAAACAAATAATAATAATACAAGAAAAAAAATTTTAAGTTAATTTTATTAGGCTTATATTATAAAAATATTTTACTTACATGTCTAGAAAATGACATAAAAATGCTTCCGCCGTTGACTCGTGCGCATTTACTATATTGATGTGCGGCTCGTCTTCCCCTTCCACCCAGCAGTGCAGTGTTATCAGGAGCCTCATGTTTGTTTATCAATTTCATCAAGTCAAGTGAAGTCTCCATTACAATCACCGTATATATAGACCCAGTTTCGATGCCTTTAGGTCATATATACACACTAAAATTTAAGATTGTCTGGGACATCTACTGTCATTTATGGCTGCCTCATTTTAACATCAAATCTCTCTCTTTTAACACCAATACGACATTTTGGTACAGTCCCTCCAAATTGCCCTCTCAGGTTATTTACCGCTCATCTTTCATTTAATTACACGCTAATATAAATAAGACTGTCTCTTGCTGTCTTTAACACCAATACGACATTTTGGCCCAGTCCCTCCAAATTGCCCCCTCAGGCTACTTACCGCGCATCTTTCATTTTAATTACATGCTAATATAAATAAGACTGTCTCTTGCGCTCTTTAACACCAATACGACATTTCAAGACTCAAATATGCCTTCGAGACATATTTTACTGCGCATTGTATCTAGGTATACAACCACAAAAAGATGCGCACTTGCTGTCTTTGGGATGTTTGGTCTAAATAAAAAATAAATTGATAAATACAAAAAGGACGCGCACTTGCTACCTTTGAGTGAGACGCGCACTTGCTGCCTTTAGATGTTTGATCTCACGCGCATACCACTGAGTCATTCTCTATTCATCAAGATGCGCACTTGCTGTCTTTGACTTAGACGCGCACTTGCTGTCTTTGGATGTTTGATCTCACGCCCAGACCAATGAGTCATTCTATATTCTTCCAGATGCGCACTTGCTGTCTTTGGGGTGCTTGGTCTCACGCACAGACCACTGAGTCATTCTATATTCATCAAGATGCGCACTTGCTGTCTTTGGGGTGCTTGATCTCACGCCCCCGACCACTGAGTCATATATCCATTCACCGAGATGCGCACTTGCGATCACACTATCAATAAAATATATCCCCCCGGGCCATACGTCATCCATCATCCGTGACAGGGCGCACGACCATCGCGGTGGGGCATCATGATTGCGTCACGATTACGTCACCCAGCCGTGACGTCACAAACCCGCTTAAGAAGCTGTATGTCATACTACTATTCTTTCTTTCGGGCCGTGATAAACATGGCGACACAACCTCCGACCCAATGCACAAGCCGTAAAACATAAGCCAAATGTGGCCACTATTTTAGTCTTCACCACCCTCTAACCCCTACAACGTTCATCTGACCACGTTATGGTTACATGCTTCTTCTAGCAATCAATGCGCCAGGGGCTGTTAGTTGGGTTGTCTCTTCGACAATGAGCAGAAGAGTGTCAAACGATAATGAGCAGAAGAGTGTCAAACGACAATGAGCAGAAGAGTGACAAACGATAATGGGCAGCAAACGGCATGCACGCTCTAGCGACAGCGCAAGGAGACACTAGGTATAACCGAAAAAAAAAAACATCCCCATTGGAGAGGGGAGTATTTACAGCTCCCGCGTCAAAAGGACGACTACGCGACACTCCTCTTAGGCTGCTGGGCCATAGAACTTCACGCTACACGCTTCACGCTTCACGCTACACGCTTCACGCGTGAAGAGAAAAATGAACAGACATGGTTTCTCTTGGCGTGGGCCATACAACTTCACACACGCTACACGCTTCACGCTGCACGCTACACGCGTGAAGAGAAAAGTGAGCATGCCCACTTTTTTCGATGCGTGAAGTTCACGTTCTAGCTTACCATAGTGATCAGACACAAGAAATTAGATGTATGACTATAGAGTACATTTAATCGAGTTGGTCCGGGCAAGACCCCTTCTCTGGGACCCACATGTGTCGGATTATAAAGACAAAGACCAAAAAGCCCAAGTTTGGGATGAGTTGAAAAAACTTCTCAATACACCCAAAGGTAACTTTTATACGATTTATTTATTATTTATTTACTGTAATTCATAGCACAGTAATCCAAAAGGTGGCAGACTTATCGGCACCATATGCTTTGTCTCTTTCGCTTCCTCATCCTTCTGAGCAAGAGCAATATTAAGAGGTCTTCTTCGTCGGAAGAATTCATCTTCCCAAGAAGTCACAAACCACAAATATTGTGTGAGGTCAGTTGAGGAAACAGCAATGCGTGAAGCGTGAAGTCCTATGGCCCAGAGCATGAAACGTGAAGCTTGAAGTTCTATGGCCCAGCAGCCTTACGATCGTTTAAATCGAAAGGAGGGAGATAACTCATGCCATAGAGAGATGGTGATCAGTCTCATTCTTGATACTTCCGCTATGCTGTCATGTAGTCTATGATACGTAGTGCTACTACGCTATGCTATCATGTAGTTTATGATATATAGTGCTACTACCATCATGCCATCATGTAGTCTATGATACATTGGTCTACTACCGCAATGCTACATGTATCATGTAGTCTATGATACATTGGTCTACTACCATTATGCGATCATGTAGTCTGTGATTCATCGGTCTATTACCGCTATGCTATCATGTAGTCTATGATACATTGGTCTACTACCATTATGCGATCATGTAGTCTGTGATTCATCGGTCTATTACCGCTATGCTATCATGTAGTCTATGATACATTGGTCTACTACCATTATGCGATCATGTAGTCTGTGATTCATCGGTTTATTACCGCTATGCTATCATGTAGTCTATGATACATTGGTCTACTACCATTATGCGATCATGTAGTCTGTGATTCATCGGTCTATTACCGCTATGCTATCATGTAGTCTATGATACATTGGTCTACAACCATTATGCGATCATGTAGTGTGTGATTCATCGGTCTATTACCGCTATGCTATCATGTAGTCTATGATACATTGGTCTACTACCATTATGCGATCATGTAGTCTGTGATTCATCGGTCTATTACCGCTATGCTATCATGTAGTCTATGATACATTGGTCTACTACCATTATGCGATCATGTAGTCTGTGATTCATCGGTCTATTACCGCTATGCTATCATGTAGTCTATGATACATTGGTCTACTACCATTATGCGATCATGTAGTCTGTGATTCATCGGTCTATTACCGTTATGCTATCATGTAGTCTATGATACATTGGTCTACTACCATTATGCCATCATGTAGTCTGTGATTCATCGGTCTATTACCGCTATGCTATCATGTAGTCTATGATACATTGGTCTACTACCATTATGCGATCATGTAGTCTGTGATTCATCGGTCTATTACCGCTATGCTATCATGTAGTCTATGATACATTGGTCTACTACCATTATGCGATCATGTAGTCTGTGATTCATCGGTCTATTACCGCTATGCTATCATGTAGTCTATGATACATTGGTCTACTACCATTATGCGATCATGTAGTCTGTGATTCATCGGTCTATTACCGCTATGCTATCATGTAGTCTATGATACATTGGTCTACTACCATTATGCGATCATGTAGTCTGTGATTCATCGGTCTATTACCGCTATGCTATCATGTAGTCTATGATACATTGGTCTACTACCATTATGCGATCATGTAGTCTGTGATTCATCGGTCTATTACCGCTATGCTATCATGTAGTCTATGATACATTGGTCTACTACCATTATGCCATCATGTAGTCTGTGATTCATCGGTCTATTACCGCTATGCTATCATGTAGTCTATGATACATTGGTCTACTACCATTATGCGATCATGTAGTCTGTGATTCATCGGTCTATTACCGCTATGCTATCATGTAGTCTGTGATTCATGGGTCTATTACCGCTATGCTATCATGTAGTCTATGATACATTGGTCTACTACCATTATGCGATCATGTAGTCTGTGATTCATCGGTCTATTACCGCTATGCTATCATGTAGTCTATGATACATTGGTCTACTACCATTATGCGATCATGTAGTCTGTGATTCATCGGTCTATTACCGCTATGCTATCATGTAGTCTGTGATTCATCGGTCTATTACCGCTATGCTATCATGTAGCCTAACTACGAAACATAGGGCTGCTGGCCCCTATGGTCACTGACAGTTCAACAAAACAGCTCAAGTTTAACCTCTTGGCTGTTGAATGTATTTAAGTTTTCACAGCTAAACCCACTGGATGGCGATAAGTGGTGGCATAAACTTTGTGATTGATCTGAGTCACTGCAAGTTCAATACTTTATAACCACTACATGTACACAAATGTATAACATGCAACAAGTCATCCCTTAAACGATAATTATATATTTTAAAGAATGTTTTCGTATTCTGATTTAAAGGTTCAAACTCTATTTTAATATCAACGTTCTTGTTGGGTGTATTGATTCTATGCTTTGAAAGGATTTACCTAGGAGAAAGCGTTATATAAGTACGCTCGTTATTATTATTATTATTATTATTATTATTATTATTATTATTATTATTATTATTATTATTATTATTATTATTATTATTATTATTATTATTATTATTATTATTATTATCATCATGGTTATTATTATTATTGTTAGTAGTAGGAGTAGTAGTAGTAGTAGTAGTAGTAGTAGTAGTAGTAGTAGTAGTAGTAGTAGTAGTAGTAGTAGTAGTAGTAGTAGTATGACGCCCCAGCCTTGAATGTCAACTCTAATCCCTAAACGAATAGCAGAACATACAATTCGAGCCTCTCAAGTCTGGCAGGTTCCAGCGTCAAATTCTCTTACTCTTTACCAACCTCTAATCCCCACAACGTTCACGTGACCACGCTATGGTTACGTGCTCCTTCGAGCATTGAAGATGCCAGGGACTTTTTTCAAGACTCAAAGACTCAACACTCAAAGTTTATTGTTTTTTGCTACAAGCAATTAACATTAAAACATTACAAGAAACAATAGGCAATACAACTTTCAACACAAAGTGAACACAAGAACGGATCAAGGTTGCAATATCATGCGCAGAAACACCCCAAAACACGGACATAACCTCAAGCAGATACGCACCGACACATACATAGAGACACAGAAATACACATACACACTACACGCACGCATACAAACTTACAAACAAACAAACACACACACACACACCCACACACACACACACACCCACCCACACACACACACACACACACACACACATGTATTTACAAAACCATATACATGAGACACGGTATAAACATTAATACAACTCATTAAAATTGGAAGTAAAATTAGGTGTATGGCACGAGTGCGCACACATCCATGCTGGCGTATTCACACAACATAAAATGATAACACCGACAAATATATAAAACATACAATATAATATCGTAGATCGAGAGCATAATCCAAAAATAAGTGACGCACACACACACACACACACACACCTACGCACACACACACCCACACACACACACACATGCATCTAATTAGGAAAACTCTGCACACATCTGTCGCTGCTTGTATGCCAGAAAAAGATAACGAGCCAAATTACTGGTTATATCATCGTTTGTACATTTCAAGAGGTAGCTAAAAGAGTGCTCTCCTTGAATAAATTGAGCAATGTATTTGTTTCTGATAGTTTTATACTCAGGACAGTGCAATTAAAAAAAATGCTCCTCTGACTCTCTTGGAGCTCCGCAGGCGACGCACGATGCGTCAGCGGGGTTTCCGACATGCACTATTTGAGCACTATAGTTAAGGTACAATATGCCAAGACGGAACTTGATTAACACATCCCTGAAACATCTTTCAGAAACTGTGATGAATAGCGCTCAATTTCGATGGAGGTTTTAAATTGCCTGTACCTAGAATATCTTTCACTATCATTAAGAGCTGACCACCACTCCTGGCAATAATTATTAACTAGTCTTTGCTTTAAGTCATGAATAAAACGAGACTCGTCTATTACATGCTGGTTTATCCATAAAAAACCAAAACCAGAATGGAATAAAAGATCTTTAACTCTGGTTGCCCAGCACGACTTTTTTTTAAAGTAGGAATAATAATAATAATAATAATAATAATAATAATAATAATAATAATAATAATAATAATAATAATAATAATAATAATAATAGTAATAATAATAATAATTATAATAATAAAAAGAAATAATTAATAAAAAGAAATAATAATAATAATAATAATAATAATAATAACAACAACAACACACAAACAAAACAAATAAATAAATTAAAGATTTAACTAAATAACTATACTACTACTACTACTACTACTACTACTACTACTACTACTACTACTACTACTACTACTACTACTTGGGAAGTTGTGGTCTCGATTTTGTGGTCCTGATTCGGCTCTTTGCAGTCCGCTGGACTCTGTAAGCAATGAATAACTAATAAGCTTTTAATTTAACTCTGATCTCGAGTTGTCTTGATTTTGTGGTTCTGATTCGACTCTTTGCAGTCCGCTGGACCCTGTAAGCAATGAATAACTAACTATAAATATAACTCTGATCTCGAGTTATTAAAAAAAATTCGCTTAGCCTACTCGTCCTTCTCCGAAAATTTCAAGATTCGAATATTATAAAGTATAGGCCTAAATACTATCAATTACAATAAATATAGTTTATACATTTATATACGTATAAAACAAACAATACATGTCTAATAATTATATTCAGCTAGTGCGCTTCTTCGCTGGGCGGAGACTGACTTATAATATAATAATGTAGATTAAGCCTATGTATACTGTATAACAGTGTCTACTTGGTTCTAGGCAGGAAATGGGCAATGCTATTATTAGCCTTTACTGCTGAGAACTAACGAAATGCAAATCAAGGAACGCAACTATTAAATATGGTCGATAATAATTATGCTCATATTATGCTCATATTAACAAAGTATACCGTTGCGAAATGCTAAATCTGTGTAAATCGAACAGAATTAGAAGCAACAGCGATCATTTTTAATGTCAGCTAGTCGTAGACATCGAAGCATCATTTCGTAACACATCGGAGAGCTTCGTTCGACTTCGGTGATTGCCTTTTTGGGCGAATGACTGGAACTAGGTTGGAAAAAACAAGTTTGCTCCCCGGACACATCAGATAGCGACAGCGCAAGGTATAACGGAAAATCATCCCTGACGTGCCCATTGGATAGGTGAGTATTTACAGCTCCCGCGTCTATATGGCCTAAACAAAGTAAAATGGGCCCTTGATAGCAAAGCGTGAATGGATCCTAGATAGCACTACGGCTGCAGCACTATGTATCATGTTGTTACACGGTTATTTATCAATGGTTGATTTAGCCCCGATGCTTGAATCTTGTTAAATGTAACTCGAATTCGTTTACCCACGCAACCTGTTCACTCAGCAACAAGACATGAGTCGTATAAATTTCCAACTTTAATCAACAAACATCAACAACTCCATACAAGATCGCTTTCCAAAAATAACTTCAAAGATCATCATCAAAAATCATCATAAATCTCCCCACTAGCTTTTTGTTCGTTCAGCTAGATTAAAGTCCCTGGACACATAGAGCGTATAAGGGACTCTAGCAGACAGTGCATTACTTATATAGCCTCTCGGCAATCCAGAAAAAGTTCGAACATTCCAGCATGACGCAATTACACCCAATCGAAATAAATCTCGTCACCGGAACTGTCTTACGTCATTGAACGTACTTTATGTTAGAAGAATCGCTTAGCTATTAGGCCTACCAGATCTATCTCGAAGCTTCGGTTGATAATAAACAAGTAATTCCATAAAATTTTTATCGAGCAACAAAAATTATCAGCATTATATAAAGCTTCTTCTAGGTGTAACAGCAGAAATAGTGACGATAAAATGTAGGAAATTAGCTTAGTGCATAAGCTAAAAAAATATTCAAACAAAAACGAATAATCCCGCATAGGCGAGATTAACGAAAACGAGAGTTAAACGATTGGTCAAGAAGACTAAGGAAAGCCTGCATATCTGGGAGGGCCCAACTGTAGCTAGTCAGTCGATTTTTACCTACGAAGCTGCGAGGGTCTAACCAAGGAACAAACTGCAGTGAACGCTTATCCTCGGCCTTATCATCAAGATAGACTAGAGACGGTTTCACGGATCTCAGAGTCTGGAAGTAAGATAACATTAGTAGTTTTGATATGTGTATGTTTATTTTATATTGATTGCCATGTATTAATAATATTATGTTCTTGATATATATATATATATATATATATATATATATATATATATATATATATATATATATATATATATATATATATATATATTCAATAAACAGATTATTGTTTCTGAGACAGTATGCATGTGGATTGATGTATCTTAGCCTTAAGATTCGAATCGAATTGTGCTTATAGGAACCTTGCAGGTGTCTGATGCTATAGACACTTTGCAGAGGAGACCGCACACTTATAGCTAACGAGAATATTGTAGCCAGAGCTCCGACTTTTACAGGTCAGCTCTGAGACGGTTTGTGGGGACAAACGCATGACGCTTGTCCCGTGGTATTGAAGGAGAACAACCAACATTCTACCTCGCCACGTCCCACCCTTGCAGCTACAGGAGCTGAACGACTCATCCGCTCAACCTGAGAGGCAAGACTTCTCAGAAGGACCCAAGCACTCTCAACGACAGAGCAGCTAATGCCAACTGATTCTACCCTCGAGAAAATAGTCAACCACTTGAATATACTCACGTAGCATAGGATGTAAAAGACCTGCTGACAAACTTTCCCAGCACATCGAACTCTTAGAATTATTAATTTACCTGTTTAATGAAGTACATGTAAAAGTTGTGTTGAATATATAAAACGAGAAAGTACATACATACGACTGGTGTCATTCTGTTTGTATTGTTGTGTAGCTATTAGTTTTCTTCTCTCGAGACATAATAATCTAGTCTTTTGATTAGTAATCAACGGTTCTCAAGTTGAGCCAAATGATACTAAAAAGCCCGAGAACAAATATAAATTTTATGTGACCAAAGTGCCGTGATCAGTCTCTCACACAGCTTCGGCATTCTGGTAAAAGAACGATCGATAGTGGTAGCACATCGCCCATCTATCAATAAGTCTTACCCCCTAGTAAGATAAACGTATCTTCCCCAGAATATATATCATCACACTAGGAACAACGAAAAATCAAACAAAGGTAAATACACTGTCACTGTGTTATTGCATGCTTTGCAAAACAAAATGATCGGATTTATCATGCGCGTCTCAAACATAACACATGGAGTCTGACTACGAAACATAGTGCTACCACCGCTAAGCTAAAATGTAGTCTATGATTCATAGTGCTATGCTTTGATTTTGCTATCATGTAGTCTATGATTCATATGTCTGCTACCGCTATGCTATCATGTAGTCTACCATGAAACATAGGGCTGGAATGCCTGGGTCAATGGCAGTTCAACAAAACCGCTCAGTAATAATTATTATTTTAGGCATATAAATAAAGTAAAAGAATACAGCATAACTGAATATGGACATTCTGTTGATGTGGTTCTGTATCATTAAAAATGTTTTGAAATATATTGCAACATTACCTCTTGGTAGACTTTAATAGACTGTTTGGAATTATGTTTTTTAAATAGTTAAAGTGTTTTAAAAGTTCAAGTTTCATTGTCTAATATCACCTCAATGTGTCAACAGACCTTAAATAAAACACTGATTGATTTGCTCAAGTTTTACCTCGTGGCTGGTGATTGTATTTAAGTTTTCACACACAAACTCATTTAATGGTGGTTAAATGATGGCATAAACATTAAGGTTATTCTGAGTCACTGCGAGTTCAAAACTTTATAATCACACTACATTTAAACAAATCTATTATATGCAGAAAGTCATCTCTTAAACGATATCTATCTATCTATCTATCTATCTATCTATCTATCTATCTATCTATCTATCTATCTATCTATCTATCTATCTATCTATCTATCTATCTATCTATCTATCTATCTATCTATCTATCTATCTATCTATCTATCTATCTATCTATCTATCTATCTATCTATCTATCTATCTATCTATCTATCTATCTATCTATCTATCTATCTATCTATCTATCTATCTATCTATCTATCTATCTATCTATCTATCTATCTATCTATCTATCTATCTATCTATCTATCTATCTATCTATCTATAAATATTCTCTCTCTCTCTCTCTCTCTCTCTCTCTCTCTCTCTCTCTCTCTCTCTCTCTCTCTCTCTCTCTCTCTTATTTAAAATAAGTGTTTTCGTATTCTGATTTACGGGTTCAAAATTCTGTTTTAATGAAAAAGGTACTTGTTGGATGCGTCCTCCATAATTCTCCACTGATTTAAATAGTGAAAAACGCTATATAAATAAATTATTATTATTATTATTATTATTATTATTATTATTATTATTATTATTATTATTATTATTATTATTATTATTATTATTATTGTTGTTGTTGTTGTTATAATAATAATAATAATAATAATAATAATAATAATAATAATAATAATAATAATAATAATAATAATAATAATAATAATAATAATAAAATTATTATTAATATAATTATTATATTTTTTTATTTATATATATTTTTTATGATGCTCCAGATTTTAACCAAAATCTGAATCAACAAGACGGTCATCTTCATACGCCTGTGTTAGGAAATTTGGACGGATTGGGGAAACAAATCGTGTCACCACGTGTCACCACGAGTTCCGTTTCTTGGGTCTTGCGTGGCAAGGTTGACAAACATTTCATTGGGTCCTCGCTGCCTGAGTTGAAACATTGTCTTATTTTGTTGGTATTATTTATTTTGATGACCATTACATGTTGGTGTGTTAACTGTCCATTCCACTTATTAATTCACTGCTCCACAACCCTTAATATCACTCCCAAAAATGAACAAAACAAAACTAAATAAACAATACAAATATATTTTTAAATAAACAAATACGAACATTATAATTACTTGAAATTATTAAAAGAAAGTCATCTAAAAAATAAATTTTAAAAAATTGAGAACATATTAAACAAAATTTAAAGAAATAAAAAGAGTGAAAGAAATGCTGTATATGTATGAGAAGTAATACAAAGCAATTAGAATGCACATGAGATAATAACTTGGAATGCTATTCTAAAACATAATAAAGTGCACACACAAAAATAAAATAAAACATGACAATATTTATTAAAAAAATTATTTAGCTTTAAAATAATTGCTGAAATAAAATACAAAAAATTTAATTCATTACTTATAAATAATATTAAAAGTACAATTTAGATTAAAACTTCCATACTTTCTTTTAGATGAGAGTATAAACCGAAGGCCACAGCTCTAACCTAGAACTAACCCCAAAAACATTAGAAATTACACTGGAAAAGAATAATAAATGATTCTATCCTCGCCACCAAAATGTAGTGTTTGAGGTTGAGGAATAATGCAGTGACAGAACAGACAAAGTAAAATAACACAACTCGTGTGCTGATGGTTCTGTAGTGTATTCTGGCTGATGAGCAGATTAGCGGAGTGTGTGTACGTTACAAAGTCGTTGTTTCTAAAGCATGCTGGGTAAAAACCTTCATTCTAAAATCTGGTTAGATGAGAACCGGAAATACAATATTTCTACGGTCTCTTTCATTGAAATTACACAGAAAACAAAGCATGAGACGATGAGATCAACAACAACAACAAAAATTATTAAATATCTCATTCACGCTCAATAATAATAATAATAATAATAATAATAATAATAATAATAATAATAATAATAATAATAATAATAATAAGAAGAAGAAGAAGAAGAAGAAGAAGAAGAAGAAGAAGAAGAAGAATTTTTTAAAAGATGGTATGTTCATTATTTATAGTCATAACACGTTGCACTTATTTTTAATCTTGCGATAATTGAATCCAAACGATGTGTCGCAGCTTTCTAAAAGATCGTCTTCGCTGATAGTCTAAAAGAAATGTATTATGCTATAACTGACACTAGAACCTGCATACATTTGGCGCTGGTTAAGTAGGTCAACTAAGACAGAGTCTACTGTACTCCCCATACCCCACATAATACTACTAGTGTTGTATTATACTATAACTAACATAGAACCTGCATGCATTTGGCGCTGGTTAAGTAGGTCAACTAAGACATAGTCTACTGTACTCCTCATACCCCTCATACAGCCTTGCGGTTGTTTCTGTTATAATTTTCGGTGACGTACAGCGACAAGCTTGCAAACTCGGATTTATACCCTTATCGGAGAGATTTCATCACTACCATGATTAATTAGATTTCACCACTATCTTGATTTTAAAAATAAACTTCTGTTCTACTAGTGTGTGCTGCAAAAGTATGCACAAATGTTCTCAGGTTTACTTAAAAAATCGCCATACAATTTCGCTTCTAGTATTCTAATGTAAACGTTTGGGGAAACAATTGGTTTAAGCTTACTTTAAGATTGCCATACTACTTCTGTTCTACTACACGGTCTAGTGCAAAAGTTGGGTAAAAATGGTCTCAGTCTCACTTTAAAACTGTGACTTCTGTTCTACTAGTGTCAAGTGCAAAAGTCTGAAAAAGAATCTCAATCTCACTTTATAATTGTTATCTGTTCTACTAGTATCAAGTGCAAACATTTGAAAAAATGTGTCAGATTCACTTTAAAGTTGCCCTGGTAGCCAATATAATAGGGGTTGCATATAATGTTGGCTTCATTCCTACTTGAATTCTTGCTGCTCTGACTTCAGAAAAACATCATGACTTTACTGCAGATCTTCGTGGTCCTTCTCAATGCAACTCTTTTCCAACTGCCGTAAGTTGCAAGCAAAATATTATTAAATTATTATATATAATATTTCTTTATATGGCAGCAGCAGTAGTAGTAGTAGGAGTAATAGTAGTAGTAGAAGTAGTAATAGTAGTAATAATAGTAGTAGAAGTAGGAGGAGGAGGAGCAGCCGAAGCAGTTGTAGTAGCAGTAAGAATAGTGGAAGTGGTAGAAGGAAGAACAGGAGACGGAGCTAAACGGTGTGGTGGTAGTAATAGTAGTAGTAGCAACAGTAGCAGCAGTTGTAGTAGCAGTTTTTTTTCTTCATCTACTTCTTCTTGTTCCTGTTCTAATAATCAGATCTTATTAATAATTTACCTGATGTTAATTATTTACTGTCAATAATAAAATAAAATAAAATAAAATAAAATAAAATAAAATAACTACTACTACTACTACTGCCACTACTACTACTAAGTCAAATGTAAAAAGAACCTAAGTAGTAGTAGAAGGAGTAGTAGTAGTAGTAGTAGGAGTAGTAGTAGTAGTAGAAGGAGTAGTAGTAGTTGTAGTAGTTGTAGTAGTACAGGGGCGGATCTAGGGGAAGTTCCTCCCACCTTCCCTCCCCCTCCCACACACACCCAAAGAAATTTAATAAAATAAAATTTAATTTAACTTCATAAAAATATTTTTTTTAAATGTTGTTCTGTCTCTTGGTGTTGCGTGCTGTGATGTCTACCACAAATATCCGAAGCCCATGGATATTTGCGGTATGTTATTACTACGGCATGGTTACATCCCTTGGCAATGCTTTCCCTTACTATTGGATCACACAGACATTTGAATTTCTAGAGAAAAGATAGACTATGTATATTCTGTGTGATTTGGACGAACTAGGTGATGAATTTCATTATCTGTTTAGATGTACAAATCCCGTACTGATTGCCAACAGGCTTTTTAAGTACCTCAATACTTCAGGAATCACTGGAATGTCTGTACGTTAAAGTAGTTGATGAACTCTAAATCCAAACGCGGGTTGCCTAATTTAAGCCGTTTTATATGTATTACATTTTCACGTTGTAAAAAGCAATGCACAGGGTCTTTTTGCTATTTATTTTGAACTTGGTTGAGACCTATGTGTATTACTTTTGGGATTTGTTTTCCTCGTGGCTGTTACCTTTTTAATATTATCGATTTGTTCGTTACTCGTTATCAACTTGATGTTGATGTGTCATTTTGTGTGTGTGCAATATTCCTGTTTACTGTTTATGTAGCTCTTGTTTACTTCTGTATGATTTTTTAAGATATTCCAATCATCCCCAAACCCCCCATTTTTGGGCTATACGGTGCAACTGGGCAAGGAACCTTATTTAATACTGACTGATGGTGTTGTATCAAATACAAGGACAAAGTTCCAAAACGTTTACCAGAGCAAAGAGTACTAGCTTCTTTTGGGGTCTTCTTTTTTGGTTTTTTTGAAGACGTGTCTACGGGCAGGAAGTTGAAGGCAATGCCGAATCGACTCTCTCTTAAATGCGCCGATGCAGCGGGCACTAAGAAAGAAAATGAAGGCTTCCTTCTCACCATTACCAATGGGAGGCTAATAATCTGGGAGGTGAATAATCATAATAGTTATTATTATTATTATTATTATTATTATTATTATTATTATTATTATTATTATTTATTATTATTATTATTATTATTATTATTTATTATTATAATTATTATTATTATTATTATTATTATTATTATTATTATTATTATTATTATTATTATTATTATTATTCTATTGCGCTATTTTATCAGTAGGTACGTCAAACTGGCGTCATTATTATTATTATTATTATTATTATTATTATTATTATTATTATTATTATTATTATTATTATTACTGTATTATTATTATTATTATTATTATTATTATTATTATTATTATTATTATTATTAATTATTATTATTATTATTATTATTATTATTATTATTATTATTATTATTATTATTATTCTATTGCGCTATTTTATCAGTAGGTACGCCAAACTGGCGTCATTTGTGCGATAAAAGTTAAAACTCAGTTTTCAACTCCTTTAACTTTTTGCATTATTTTCTAATGACCCCATTTAGAGATTTTATTATTATTATTATTATTATTATTCTTATTATTATTATTATTATTATTATTATTATTATTATTATTATTCTATTGCGCTATTTTATCAGTAGGTAGTCTACCCCAAACTGGCGTCATTTGTGCGATAAAAGTTAAATCTCAGTTTTCAACTCCTTTAGCTTTTTGCATGATTTTCTAATGACGGCATTTGGAGATTTGTCGGCTGTACAGGAATAATATTTAGTTCTGCATAAACGTCGTTCTGTCCTCTCTACAGTACTTTAGTTTTAATAACATCAGCTTACGTAAGTCATTGTAAAATTACGTCACGAATGGTTTTTAAAAACAACAGTGTCAGTTGAGCTTTGATCTGGTCCGCTCAATGCTTCATGAGCGAAAATGTAGGCCTAAGTTTGATATTAGACCTGGAGACCTACACCAAGGAAAGAGAAGACAACCAGCATAGGCAAAGATGTTCCAGTGCAAAGTATACCCTCTTATAACTTGAAAATATGGCATGTAAGAGATAAATTAATGAATCTGTCAAACTCACATATAAAGAAATGTACTTAAATGTTGGGTTATGGATAGCTTATATAGAAAATAAAGGAATAAATAAATGGTCTGACTATACCTTTTGGTTATGTACACAAAGCGATAATGCAATATTTCATCCGGTCTGTTTTGGCTGATACTAACAGCATTTCCAAATTGGATTAAAGTTAGTTTAAACAAATTATTCTTAAATTTACCACCAGAGATTATCGCAAATTAAAATTCTATGCAAAACTGACCAAAGCTTCCATTTGAAATAGAGCATTTAACCAACTTTTTCATTGTATTGAAAGAAGGGATGCTATTTCTAAGAGCTGAACTAAATCAGATACTATAATTTTAATAAGAGGAATAAAATTAAACACACCATGCGTGTTTGTGTGACATTGGGTTCTAGAAGTAGACTAGCTCATATGGTGTTTCCGTTTCGTTTCTTCCTCAGCAATGTTGGATTATGATTGATCGTGCGTGTACTTTTTGAAATAATGACAGTGTCATACTCATATTGTGCCACACATTGCCGTCTCAAGGATACGAGCGTATATACAGGGAATAGAAATAGATTTACGTTAGTGATTAACCATATTATCGTCCTGGAGAGGCCTATCATGCACCTCCTAAAGTTACAATCTCTTCAGCGTTAAAGGAAAAAGGGGATAGGGCGGGTCCGCTCCCCCTCGCCCAATCCTCTCCGCCGACAAGGCCTTCGCCCCTATCGACACTGGCCACAACCCCACCCCCACCTCCACCCACCCCCAACCTTACCATTGATCTGCTCCTGTTAGTAGTAGTAATAGTAGTAGTAATAGTTGTAGTAGTAGTAATAGTAGTAGTAGGAATAGTAGTAGTAATAGTTGTAGTAGTAGTGATTGTAGTAGTAGTAATAATAGTAATAGTAATAGTAGTAGTAGTAGTAGTAGTAGTAGTAGTAGTAGTAGTAGTAGTAGTAGTAGTATCATTATCGTCATAATTTACTACTATTTCTACTGCTACTACTACTATTACTACTACTAATAATGTTTCTTTTAATTAATGTCTTACATTAGAATCTGCGAAAGTTGTTGCCCAGACCAAACATGCTGTTTACGCAGCATAACAAACGACACGTGCTGCGCTAAAACGGTAAGGTCCCATGCATTAAAGTAGTAGTAGTAGTAGTAGTAGTAGTAGTAGTAGTAGTAGTAGTAGTAGTAGTAGTAGTAGTAGTAGTAGTAGTATTAGGTGGGGTGGCCTCGTGGCGCAGTGGATAAGTCGCCGGTTTCCTATGCCGAAGGTCGCGGGTTCGATTCCCGCAAGGGGCGAACGTAGGTGACTTAGGTACGAGACTTTTGAGGTCACCGAGGGTTTTCTCCGGGCACTCCGGTTTCCTCCCTCCCTTCAATAATGGTACAGGATGCAGTCAATATAAAAATTTCAAAAATAAAAATTCGATTTTCTTCCGTATTCCAATAGCGATCTCCCTGCCTTTACACCACCTGTTTGAGTGATGTATGTGTATTTGGTGTGTGTGA
This sequence comes from Oncomelania hupensis, assembly GCA_036898135.1. Classification (NCBI taxonomy): domain Eukaryota; kingdom Metazoa; phylum Mollusca; class Gastropoda; order Littorinimorpha; family Pomatiopsidae; genus Oncomelania; species Oncomelania hupensis. Next base: position 21,439,236 of record CM072526.1, read on the forward strand.
GAGTAAAAATGAGACTCTGAGGTGAGCGTGTATGTTGGTATAGATCGCCGCGCTTTCAGCCTTGGGGAAAGGCGCGTACATAGCATCCTGTATTATTATTAATAGTAGTAGTAGTAGTAGTAGCAGTAGTAGCAGTAGTAGTAGTAGTTGTTGTTGTATTTGTTGTTGTTGTAGCAGTAGTAAAACATGTATATATACCTAATTTTGACAGCCATAGTGGTGTACAATAAATATACTATAATACATCAAAAGTCAAAACATTGCATTGATGACAATGATAAAGAAATAGGCATATAAAGAAAACACACAACATTGCACTGTACACAAATTAACTCACAAAGAGAACCCATGCGTTATGACAGAGAGAAGAGACAGTGTGAAGAATGAAAAAAATCGTCCAGACACTCTCTCTAACTCAGTCTCACTGTTACACTCGATGTTGGTGTTTTTATCAGTTGATTCAGCCCCGTTGCTTGAAACCTGATAAGTGTAACTCAGATTCGTTTATTTACACAGCCTGCTCATTCAGCAACAAGGCAGAAGTCGTATGTATTTTTCCAACTTTATTCAGCGAATAGCAAATCATAGCTTAAGAACAAGCAGGATTCATGGCAGGGCGAAGTACCACTGAACAGATTTTCAACCTCAGAATAATCTGTGAGAAATACCTACAGCACCAACAACATCTATATCATGTGTTCATAGACTTCAAGAAGGCATTTGACCGAGTCTGGCATGCAGCTCTATGGGCAACCATGAAAGTGTACAACATCAGCCCTAAATTTATAGAAGTCATCAAAAGCCTGTATGACAAGGCTACCAGTGCAGTCCTCCATAACAGCGTCATCGGGAACTGGTTCAGAACAACAATCGGTGTGCGTCAAGGATGCCTACTCTCTCCAACACTCTTCAACATCTTCCTAGAGCGCATCATGTCAGATGCTCTTGCAGATCACGAAGGCACAGTCAGCATAGGGGGCAGAGCAATCTCCAATCTTCGTTTTGCGGATGATATTGATGGATTGGCTGGAGCGGAACAAGAACTTGAACAGCTTGTACAGAGGCTTGACACCACCTCCAGAGCTTATGGAATGGAAATAAGTGCAGAGAAGACCAAAATTATGACCAACAACACCAATGGCATCAACACGGACATCAAAGTACAAGGCCAATCCCTCAACACAGTGCACAGCTTCAAATATTTAGGAGCCATTGTGTCAGACAATGGGTCTCGACAGGAAGTCCTCTCCAGGATCGCACAAACAACTGCTGCCCTGACAAGGTTGAAGCCCATTTGGAAAGACAGAACCATCAGTCTACATTCCAAAGTAAGACTGCTGCGCTCTCTGGTCATCTCCATCTTCCTATATGCTTGCGAAGCATGGACCCTCACAGCAGATCTCCAACGAAGAATACAAAGCATGGAGATGAGGTGCTACAGAAGACTTCTGTGCATTTCCTATACCCAACACATCACCAACGACGAAGTCCGACAGACCATCACACAAGCCATTGGACAACACGATGACCTGCTCACAGTGGTGAAGAAACGGAAACTCCGATGGTATGGCCACGTCACCAGATCATCAGGCCTTGCAAAGACCATTCTGCAAGGCACAGTGCAAGGAGGTAGAAGAAGGGGGAGACCGAAAAAGAGGTGGGAGGACAACATTCGAGAATGGACTGGTTTGACACTGAGCGAAGCCATGAGGGCTGCTGAGGACAGAGAAAGATGGAGTATGCTGGTTAAACGATCATCTGTGGTGCCCCTACGACCTTCGGGTTATGGGACAGGATAGGATAGGATAGGATTCAGCGAACATCAACAACTGCATTCAATCGCTTTTTCCACTCTCAACTTTTCACTCTCTCAACTCAAACAGTGCGATACATATAATTATAGTCTCTCTATACTCCACAGAAAGAAAGAACATTCGGGCAAAACACAATTATAACCAATCAGAACAAATTTCGTCATCACTGTCTCACGTCATACAACCATATTTTAGGATGGAAGAGTCTCTAACTACCACTAGAATTATCCACACGCTTCGATCGATAGTAAACATCCAATTCTAGAAAATTCTCAAATAATATCGACCAACTAAAATTATCAACGTTATATAAAGCTTCTTCTAACAACAACGCTAAATCAAATCAAAGGTAAATACACTCTATTATTGCATGCTTTGCAAAATAAAACGATCTGATCTAGCGCGCGCGTCCCACTCGCACCATCGCGCGCGTCTCCGACGTAACATAACCCCCTACTCAAGAAGAAATTTACTTAATTTCTTTCAACAACGTTGAGACGCAAAGCGCAAACAAAGTCCAGAATTAAAACTTAAAACTGTCTGTCTGGATACTGTCAATGTTCTCAGTTCATACACACAGAGTCAATGTTTTTCATCTGCAAGGAAACGACGCCCTCGACCGTTACAGTTGTCATCGGCCCAGGGTCAAAGACAGTGATCTCGTAGGCTTTCCTGGAGCCAGTGCATCCTCTATTGCTCCCTTCTTCCATCGAATGTCCGATGAAGTCGACGTTTTCAGTTCCCAGAATGCACTTGCCGGGTCTCACGGTCAAGATGGCTTCTGTTAGACGGTGAAATAGCTCCCTCAAGGTCTGCAGATGCTCTTCCCAGGTGTGGGTGTGGACTAGCAGGTCGTTTCAGTAACACATGACGTTGTCCATCCCATTGAGCATCTTCTTCATTCCTCTTTTCGGGGTAGCACCGCTGTTGACCTGCATTCGTACGTCCCATCAGGAGTTATAAAAGCAGTCTTTGGTATGTCCTGTTGACGCACGGGGACTTGCCAATAACCCTGGCTGAGGTCAATCTTTGAGAAGATTTTACTCCCCGATAATTGTTGGAAGAGGTCTGCTGCGGTAGGCATCGACTCAGAGTCGAAGACGGTGATCTTGTTAACCTTCCTGTAGTCGATGCATACTCTGTTGCTCCCGTCCTTCTTCTTCACGACCACGACAGGGGAAGCGTAGGGGGAACTGGACTCCCTGATGATGCCCATCTTGAGCATCTCATCGATGTCTCTCTTCAAGGATTCACGGGCCTTGAAAGGGATCGGGAAGGGTTTGGATCGAACGGGAATATTTGAAGTGAGGTGGACTTCATGTTCGACCAAAGCCGTAGAGCCTGGGATATCGCTAAAGTGATGGGGAAACTCACCCATAAGGTCCTTGAGCTCCATCTTTTGACCCTCCGTCAGGCTTGGTCCTAGCTTAACATCGTCGGTGTCTTCTTTGCTGTGGAAGTCTCCAAGTTTCAACAGTTCCTCGCTGTCAAAGCTGTCGCCGATTACAGCTGCTGTTGCTTCGTTTACAGTCTCTGGCGGCCATTGCACGTACAGCTTAAGGAGGTTGGCGTGGTATATATTGGAATGCTGGCCGACCTTCACCTTGTAGTCGTTGATCCCCAACACGGTCTCCACTTCGTACTGGCCTTTCCACTGCATCAGCAACCTATTGTGGTCGGTAGGTAGCAGCACCAGCACTTTGTTGCCAGTTTGAACTTCCTGTTCACAGCCTTACGGTCATAGTAGTGCTTTCCACAGTCCTGTGACTTCTTCAGGTTTTCTCTGGCTATCTCGAGAGTCTGCTCCAGCCTCTATCGTAGCTCAAACACGTACGGGTAGCTGTTCTACTGCCTTCGTCCACAGTTCTTTCAGGATGTGCATCGGCCCTCGGATAGTTCTTCCGTACAACAGCTCGAACGGAGAAAAGCCGGTGGACTCCTGCGGTACTTCTCTGTAGGCGAAAAGTAAGGCGTTGATGTAGCGATGCCATTGTCTGGGCTGATCGCTGCACAGTTTCTTCAGGTTGGACTTCAGCGTAGCATTGAACTTTTCGACGAGCCCGTTGCGCATTGGATGGTAGGGTGTCGTAGTGAAATGCCGGATGCTCAGCAAGTCTGTTGACCTCCTTCATGTAGTCAGAGACGAACTGCGTCCCGAGGTCTCTCATGATTTCTTCAGGCACTCCAAGTCTACTGAACATGTCCACCAGCACCTCTGCCACAGTTTCGGTGTCAATCTTCTTCAGAGGCACTGCTTCCGGGTACCGAGTCGCATAGGTCACCAAAGTCAGTACCCACCGATGACCTTCTTCACTCGGAGGTTTTATTTCGCCGATTAAGTCTAAGGCCACCCTCTTGAAAGGTCGGTCGATCAAAGGCATCCTCTGCATAGGAACATTAGGGACCCTTCCTCGCGGTATGGTCTTCTGGCAAATGTCACATGATCGGCAGAAACGGCTGACGTCGGCATGAAGTCCTGGCCAGTAGAACACCGCCTGGATTCTGTCTGACGTCTTCTTGATACCTAGGTGACCTCTCATGATAGAGTCGTGAGCTACTTCCATTAACAGCACGTATTTTGATTGCAAGCAGCTCTAGAGCCAGCACGAAGGCCAAGGGCGAGAACGGATAATAATAATAATAATAATAATAATAATAATAATAATAATAATAATAATAATAATAATAATAATAACCACAATAATAATAATTTAAAAAAAAAATAATAAAAATAATGGAATCAAACAATAATAATAATAATAATAATAATAATAATAATAATAATAATAATAATAATAATTATTATTATTATTATTATTATTATTATTATTATTATTATTATTATTATTATTATGGAATCATGTGCCTATTATCGCCAAATTCTTAAAAAGCATGATTGTCAATTGTATGCAAAATATGACTCAAATATAGATTTTCTTTTTTTTTAAAATACAATTTTTAATGCGTCAATAATATGTTGTCTAATATCACAGCTGTGAATAGAAGTTAACTTGAATAAATGTACTGGTTAGCTGACCGAAGACGGGTGGCGTCAGTTTCATAGGGAACAGATGTGTCAAGAGTAGTTCTTAATTATGTATTTATCCATCCATTTAACTATCAATTTATTTATTTATTTGTTTTTTTTAGTGATTTATTGATGTGTTTATTTTATATATATATTTATTTATATATCTATCTACCTATCAGTTCATTAGTTTATTTCTGCATCTATTTATTTAGTTATATTAAATTAAGTCTGCTTTTTTAGCTACCTCCTTTGTTCATCATTAAAGCGAGATTACACATGTTACATAGGTTTTTACAAAAAGAAGAACGTGCTAAGATGGATTCCCTTTGTCTGTCATTCTGTCTTACTGTCTGTCGCACACTTTCTCAGATTTGGGTTGACGCATGTATGTTTGGTGTACGCCTGCCTCGCGTCATCACCTCGACACCCTTTTTATTGTTAGTTTTGATAGTGGCTACCTTAACACATAACGGTTTTTTAAACTTTACTGCTGTATGTATTAATAGGATGTATGCTGTGGTGATTATTGCTGTCCCAAAGGAGACACCAGATGCATGGAAGGGTCACACCAATGCAAATTGCGGGGATAACATCTTATAAAATGTTTAATTTAATTTAAATTAAAAGATTATTGTTATCTTATATATTTATACATCTTTAGGTCTTGTATTTGGAAAATTTGACTCATCTTGTAGATTAGCCTGCAGCAGACACTCTTTTGAAAGTATAGCCTCATTTACTTTTTCCCTTAATACCACGACCATGATGGTGCGGGAGCACATTAGACATGATCTAGACTTACAAGGGGCTAGCTGCGTGCGTGCCATATTTAGTTGCTGTACAAATGCAGCCTCACTCGTGTACATGCTTCTTCAAGAAGTACAAATATTGTAGTCTTGGCATTGACATTTTTGCCCCGTGTACATCAACGACCAAACTTCGGCCGATTCGGTGTTGTCTTGATAAAACTGCGTGCTCAAGGAAGGAAACCAATGCTTTCTTGAATCCTTCTGACATTCTGGGATAAAACAGTAGACTCCCCTTCTTTATTTGTTGAACATTTTGTAGTTTGCTTGTACGTTTATTTATGGCTATTGTTCAGAAGAAATCGTTGCCTTTCCCAGTGAAAAATGACTTGTCTTGCTAATTTAGTCAAGTCAAGTCAAGTCAAGTCAAGTCAAGTCAAGACACTTTATTACCCAATGAATTCAAAATACATAGGATTTTGTTTTGGTGATGCGGTAAAAAATTCAGTCCCTCTACAACAACAAACAACCTTCCACTGGACATTAAAACATTAAAATACTCTAATAGAGGAAGTTATTTTAAGGAGTACAGCACAGGCACACGCCCACTCGCAACCCCCACACGCACACGCATACTCACGCATACCCACATGGGTATCTAAATTAAAACGTAATAAAATAAAATACATTAAAGAGTCAGAATTGCACCGCTAACACATTATCGCAACTAATAAATTGGCGTTTAAGGAAAACACCTAGCTCATGCTATGTGGATAACTGAGGACACTGGTACTGAGAGGGCAGCCTCGGGGAAGAAGCTGCGTCTAAACCGGCTAGTTCTAACTTTTAGTGCTCTGAAGCGTTTGCCTGACGGGAGGAGCTCGAACAGATGGTTGGCTGGATGGGATGGGTCACCAGCAATGTTGCTGGCCCTTCTTGCCAAACGCGTGCTGTATAAGGACGCGAGGGATAATAAATCGCAACCTATGATTTTTCCCGCGCGTTTCACAATTCTTTCGAGTTGAAACTTCTCGCCCGAAGTGGCGCCTCCAAACCAGACTGTGATACTGAAGCACAGGATACTGTGGAAAGCAACTGTAAATGTTTGTAAATGAATAGAAAATTAAACTTTATGAAAACGTAATGGATTGTGATGCATTCTTGTATGAATGTCTCAATCCCTTTTGTTTGTTTTTTTCCTTTCTAATAATTAATTATTTTATTTCTTTTTTATTTCTTTCTACCTTCTAATAAATAATTCTTTCTTTCTTCTTTTCTAATAACTAATTCTTCCTTTCTTTATTCTTTCTTTCTTCCTATCTAATAACTAGTTCTATTTTTTTATATTCATTCTTGTTTCCTTTCTAATTACTAATTCCTTCTTTATTCTTTCTTTCTTCATTTCTAATAACTCTTTTTTTTTAAATTTATTTTTGTTTCCTTAATATTTACTTATTGTTGCTTTATTTATTCTTTCTTTCTTCCTTTCTAATAACTCATTCTTTCTCTCTTTATTCTTTCTTTCTTCCTTTCTAATAACTCATTCTTTCTTTCTTTATTCTTTCTTTTTTATATAACTAATTTTATCTTCTTTTTTTCTTTCTTCATTTTTTGTAATAACTAATTCTTTCTTTATTTATTCTTTCTTTCTTCATTTCTAATAACTAATAATATTCTTTCCTCCTTTATTCTTTCTTTCTCCCTTTCTAATAACTACTACTTTCTTTGTTCTTACTTCCTTCCTTTCTAATAATTAATTCTTTCTTTCTTTATTCTTTCTTTCATCCTTTCAAATAACTACTACTTTCTTTCTTTGTTCTTACATTCTTCCTTTCTAATAACTATTTCTTTTTTATTTGTTATTTTTTTTCCTTTCTAATAACTAATTCTGTCTTTATTTATTCTTTCTTTCATCCTTTATAATAACTAATTCTATTTTTTTTTATTCTTTCTTTCATCCTTTATAATAATTAATTGTTTTTTCTTTATTCTTTCTTTCGGGTCGTGATAAACATGGCGCCACAACCTCCGATCCAATGCACAAGCCGTAAAACGTAAGCCAAATGTGGCCACTATTTTAGTCTTCACCACCTTCTAACCCCTACAACGTTCATCTGACCACGTTATGATTACATTATCTTTCTAACATTCAATGCGCCAGGGGCTTTTAGTTGGGTTATCTCTACGGCAATGAGCAGAAGTGTGGCAAACGATAATTAGCATCAAACGGCATGCACGCTATAGTGACAGATTCCTGGTCTATGGTTCAGTTCAGTAGGTAGATTACCGTCCCCGGACGCGAACTTGTTTTTTCCAGTCACTTTCCCGAAAAAGGCAATTACCGAAGTCGAACGAAGCTCTCCGAGTCGAGCGAAGCTATCCGATGTTTTACGAACGAATGCTGGCAGGACTACGTGAAACCACAGGCTTGGAAGTCTCGTCTTTCGTAGGCCTCAATTACATACTATACTACGTACGTATTTAGGAGTTTACAAAGACAAAAGAAAAGACTTCAGAGCCTGTGGTGAAACATCCGTGCATAAAAATAGCCGCTGCTAGATCTAATTCTATTTCGATCTGCACAGCTTCAAGCTGAAGTCGAGATTTGCATTTTGAAGCAGTTAGTATTATTATTAGTATTATTATTATTTTATGATGAATAATATTGATTGATTGATTTATTATTGCTTTAGGTCCAGCGGACTCCTCCGAGCCAAATCAGGACCGGACAACCCCCGATCCGCATAAAAGAACTGTTGAAACAACCCCAGTGGGAAAATTGAATGCCCTCCACCGGCCAGTCACTTTACAATAAAGACATCCCATGCGAGGGACGGCTGAGGGTTGACCTCAACTACGCGAACTCCCCGATTACAAAAACAAAATAGAATATAAACATCATTATAAATCATCAACAAAAAAACATACATATAAAATGCCTATAGTGCTAAATAGTACATTCATAGGAAGCCCTAGTGACCACCCGGCAGAAAGCGTCCAACATTCCCAAGCTGATCCAACAGACCTCATACACAAACAAGGAGTCTTGTCCAGGAAGAGTTTTCAAGAAAAAAGGTAGGTCATTGATCTAGCGAAGAAGAATATAGTATAGCAGAGTGGTAGGACAGATCGGGAATGGGAAAGAGCAAATGAGGAAGACAGCGACAGTGGGAATTTAAAGCACTAAATTTCCAGAAAGTGGGGATACTATTTATACTGAAACCCCCGGCACTCCAACGGGGGGAACTGTTGCCGCAGTTAATTTGTCATGCCTACAAAGGCAAGACAGGTTTTCAACTGGGGCTTTCACTGTACCCTTTATAGGTTAGAACAATCTACAGTGGCAATGATGAATAATATACTGACACAATTAGTAATAAGGAGTAAAAGTAATACATAACACATAAAGCACACATACAACGATTTCACATCTATATCAACAATAAAACCATGACAAAACTTCAAAGCGCTATGGATACGTTGATGTCCCTTCAGCACAACAAGGCAAAGCAAGTTTATAATGGTCTCAAAAAACAGTAATAATTTTATTGCAAGCACTAAAGCAATTATTTATTTAACTAATATTATTCTTTTTAACTGATACAGTAAATTTGTTATATGTATTTCAATTATATGTATTGTAGTGAGAAACACGTATTAAAAAAATGTTGCGTGGCGGGCGGAAATTTCTATAAATCATCTGAAAACTTTGTTAAATCTATAAGAAAAAATAACCAGTAACACCATCTGAATATTTCGGGTTACACCCAACTTAAGCAAAAACAAACAAAACGTCACTGACCATATTTACACCATTGAGCACGCACAGCAGCACACTATTCTTTTATTTTTTTAAAGTAGGAATAATAATAATAATAATAATAATAATAATAATAATAATAATAATAATAATAATAATAATAATAACAACAACAACAACAACAACAACAACAACAACAACAACAACAACACACAAACAAAGCAAATAAATAAATTAAAGATTTAACTAAATAACTATACTACTACTACTACTACTACTACTACTACTACTACTACTACTACTACTACTACTACTACTACTACTACTTGGGAAGTTGTGGTCTCGATTTTGTGGTCCTGATTCGGCTCTTTGCAGTCCGCTGGACTCTGTAAGCAATGAATAACTAATAAGCTTTTAATTTAACTCTGATCTCGAGTTGTCTTGATTTTGTGGTTCTGATTCGACTCATTGCAGTCCGCTGGACCCTGTAAGCAATGAATAACTAACTATAAATTTAACTCTGATCTCGAGTTATTAAAAAAAATTCGCTTAGCCTACTCGTCCTTCTCCGGAAATTTCAAGATTCGAATATTATAAAGTATAGGCCTAAATATTATCAATTACAATAGATATAGTTTATACATTTATTTACGTATAAAACAAACAATACAGGTCTAATAATTATATTCAGCTAGTGAGCTTCTTCGCTGGGCGGAGACTGACTTATAATATAATAATGTAGATTAAGCCTATGTATACTGTATAACAGTGTTTACAGTACTCCTCTTTTAACGTCACTACCGTTTAAGGTCACAACGCGGATAAGATCAATCAGGTTGTTGGTCCCAGCCAAACACCTTCTTTGTACCATTTAGAATTCCTCGCTTAGCGTCACCTCGCATAAGGGAAAACCTCGGATAACGTCAACCCCGTTTTGGTTCCCAAATGGAGGAGACTACTGCTTAAGAGAAATTGATGTCACAGATGACGTCATTTATGAGGTCACTTCCTATTTTGAGATGATGTCATATATTCCTTATGATGTCATTTCCTGTTCACATAGCGTGGGAGGCTGTGCAAAGTGAACAATTTGTTAAACTTGTGTAAGGTTTTCTGCAAATACAGCAGTAACTGTCTTGGTGCATACTTTTTATTTTTTCATTCTCATTTGCGTGCTTGCGCGTCAATGTGTTTGTGTGTGGGTGTGTGTATGTGTATGCATGCTTGCATCCGTTCATTTGAGTGTTTGAGTGTGTGCTTATGCATCATACACACGCACAAAAAATACATATGCAGTAATGCATACATGCATACGCGCGCACCAACGTGCACACATGTACACACACACACTGTCACACGACACAAAAATTTAGCACCTCGTATAAAATCAAGTTTTTTACTGGTAGTTGATCTTATCAGAGGACTGTTTAGGGTGCCCCTCGGATAAGATCAAACAAAAATTTGGTCCCGTGGGGGGTCACCTTAAGAGAGGAGTACTGTACTTGGTTCTAGGCAGGAAATGGGCAATTATTAGCCTTTACTGCTGAGAACTAACGAAATGCAAATCAAGGAACGCAACTATTAAATATGGTCGATAATAATTATGCTCATATTATGCTCATATTAACAAAGTGTACCGTTGCGAAATGCTAAATCTGTGTAAATCGAACAGAATTAGAAGCAACAGCGATCATTTTTAATGTCAGCTAGTCGTAGACATCGAAGCATCATTTCGTAACACATCGGAGAGCTTCGTTCGACTTCGCTGATTGCCTTTTTGGGCGAATGACTGGAACTAGGTTGGAAAAAACAAGTTTGCCGCATCCGGGATCGCTCATAAGCCTCAAGCTGCCTGTCTTATTGTTTTACCGTCTTTGCTACGATACAAGTTATAAAACAAATGCGGCCCTTGTGTCACGTGACACTAATGGATGACCCACAACTCTAATACATGCGTTCACCAAAAGGGTTACAGTTTAAAGCAGGGCAGACAAAGGAAGAAAGAAACTGCAGGTGGAAGAATGAAGTGGTGAAGTGTATGTTCAGTCAGTGGGGACGTGCTGCGTGAAAAGAAAGTGTTTTGAATGTTGTTGTTTTTTGTGGTTTTTTTTTTTAGAAATGTACCATCCATATCTTTGAGAGGAATGTGGACATGTTGTGCTGCCCCAGAAACATGCCTATTTTGGCCTAATTCAAGGGCAGTTGGTGATAACTGGGCTGAACTCATGTGAGCTGTTTGTTTACACCGAACATGGGAGTATGAGTGTGTGTGTTGATTTCAAGCAGAATGTTGTCAAACTTGATTCTGTACTGGAATGAGGTGGTTGCCCCTATGCTTTTGGATCCAACTGGAGATCGGGCAAAGGGCACTGCTGAACTGGAGCCTGTAGACATCAGTTCACCAGAGCATCAGAAGCAGAGCGCAGATATTGGGGAGCAAAATGCAGATGTGGCAAAGAAGGGAGCTGCTGAGCCCGACTCTGAGCTCTCAGCGAAAAAGGCGAGAACTAGTAGAAGTAGAAAAAAAATCTGTTGGTGTGAAGAGACTGTGTTACGTTGAAACGAACGAAAGTATGTCTAAAACGCGCACGATAGATCTAATCGCTTCGTTTTGCAAAGTATTCAATAATGGAGTTTATTTACCTTTGATTTGAGTTTGCATTGTTGTTAGGAGAGGCTTTGTATAACGTTGATAATTTTCGTTAGTCGATATTGTTGGAGAATTTTCTGGATCCGTTTGTTTACTATCGATCGAAGTTTCTTGATGGACGTAGATATTTGCGAACATTCTGGGACGAGAATAAATATGTATGACGTGGGTCAGTGATGACGATCTTTAATTCTGATTGGTTGGTTGTAATGCGTCATTTCTAGAACGACCTGTCGTCATCTCGAATGAGAAAAAAAAATTATAAAATGTATGCCCTGGGTGTTGTTGTAGATAGTTGTGAAAGTTGTTGAGTTGAGTTGAGAATTGTATGCAGATGTTGATGTGTGCTGAATAAAAAGTGGAAAACTTCATACGAAGACTTTGCCTTGTTGCTGCTGAGTGAGCAGGCTGCGTGGATAAACGAATCAGTTACACCTATCAGGATTTCAAGCATCGGGGCTGAATCAGATACTGATAGAAAAACACCAACATCATATCGAGTGTAACAGACTGTATATGTGTGGGATTTGTTTGAGGGAGCTGTCAGAGGAACCTCGTGATTTTGCAGAATGTTCAGTTAAGTGTGACATGTCCCCAGAGTGGTACCACCAGGTGTGTGTTGGAATTGTTGAGGATTGCGAACCAGGTGATGATGAAGCGTGGGTGTGTCCAAAATGTTGTAAATGATGTGTATGTGCTCTTAAGCTAGAATCATAGGCTCGTGAATTTTCTGGGTGTGTGCTATGACGGTGCCTAGTTTTGAACAATCTGCTACGACGACGTGGGGTGTGGTGGGGGAGGGTGATGCCCATGTGATGTTGATTAATTGGCTGACGTAGGCATGCATGTAGAGGCGGGTGGGGGGTATAGAGGTTGCAATACTATTTGGTGTGACTCACTGACTGATTCTTTCTTTGCTGCCATGTGTTAGAGGGATGAGGGAGGGAGGGAGGGGGAAGAGGAAGGATAAAGTGGGTGCATGTGTTATGTGATGCTGTTTAATGTTCACATATTCATTGTTCATCTATCTATGAGGCGTTATCAGCCACAATCTCATTTTGTTTGACGATGTTGATGAACATTTCTTAAATTAAACAATGCTTTGGAGCAATATGAATGTTGAAATGTTTATGTGTGCTGCAGACTGAATAGGTTTCGATCAATAGTTTGACCTTCTGGAACAAACACGATTATTCTTAAGATATCATTTGTGATCAACAGATTTATTCACTAAGGTTTACAATTTATTTATACAGCATATCTTGTTTCATAAAAAATTTTGAGCACTTTTTGACATTCAGTGTGTATGTGTTGGAAGTGAATGTATGTGATTTTTTTTCGAAACATTGACATGTTTGTTTTTTTTTCGTAAATATTCTCTTTAATTTTGCATGGTTATGAGTGAGCGTGCATGCATTACAATCTGTTTACATGCATAATCATATCATGTTAAATCAAAGAGCTTTAAATTCCGTGATCTTTTCAGGACTCCTTTAATTCAACTTCACTGGCGATTTTCATACAATCGGCTTGTTCTCAAAGCAAGGACAGTGTTTGCATATACATCTCTGTATTTAATTACCGCGTTATGCTTAACTTAATCTGAACTCCCTTAGGCCTACTGATGTTGCACTATTTGGCATTTTCCCTGCACTGAACTATTAATCGGAAATTTCCGTATGAATGGCACTTAACCCTACATCCACGGTGGATTACCGTAAGTAGGCTTATCATTATAGGCCAACAACAGAGGAGAGAATAAGTGTGTAGCATGCCTACGCTCCCAGTAGTTACTTATTGGAAGATGAAGGAAGTTAAACATTCATTTCATTCAGGATCCTACACTCAATGATAACTTACGCACGCGCACTTGTAGAAAAAGAAAAGATTTCCAAACATTTAGGTCACGTTTCAGTGGTAGCCAATCAAAAAACGAATCTATGCAAACTTTCAAGTCAAACCTCGATGAGATGGAAATGTAGGGAAACATGTTCTCGCCTGTTCTCAAGCAAAACTACCTCCGTATTTGCGCTCCTTAGTGATATTATTTTCGTGTAGGTACCGCGAAGATGGCAGGCTAAGATTGAATAGCCCAGTTTCCACTATACAGGCGACACTGATGCGAGCTGAGTGTCAGAGATCTACCAAGCGAACCTCAACAGTCTCTGACGTTCAAGATTGGGTTCAGCGTCGTGTTGTGGCCGACTGCCTGTATATCCTTAGTAAACAGTACGGCTAAAGGTCTATTTGCTGAGAGCGGATATTAATATAAATATAGGCATAACATAATGACAGGTACCACAAACGTAACTTCGGTTAAATTTGCTTCACAAGTATAGCTGATTTCCATTTTAAACTGTCAAAGACTGGGAGCATGCAAACGAACCAAAGTATTCGAGATCCCAGAACCTCTCTGCTTTTGCTAAAAGTTGTCCTTTGGGCACCCGCGGGTATCATAGTCGGTACGTCGCTAAAACAGCTAGCTGCTTTTGTAATTATGCCTTGGTCATAGATCTATCAGATGACAGTGCAGATGGCAAACCTAGCTGAATACAAAGTTAACAAGTGAAACATTATTGGTCCCGAAAGCCATTATTTTATTTGCCTAAGCATATCTCACGCCGCGCAACGAGGTACTCTCCGAGGTACCTTTTACAAGTCTCAGCGGTTATTTAGTAGGTCTACCCTATTGTGCCGTGTGATGTTAACGTGGTGTGACCTTGACATACCCCCTTCTTTTTCAGTTCGGGACGGAGACTGCGATGTCGATGCGATGACATATTACTTTTAAAAAACAAACACACAAACAAACAAACAAACAAACAAACTGCAATCTGTTTGTAACCAACTGCAGAGACTTCGTGGAGAGGCAAAGGTAGGCCTCGTCTAGTCTCATCTACACCATTTTATTATCGTTTTGAAGCGGTGTTTCTTAGTCCCTTTTCCGACTGTGTTTACTGCTTTTCATTCTTATTTTTATTGTGACATTTACACTTTAATTATTCTTAAGAAAGTTGGTTTTAATTCTATGTTTATAAGGAATTCTGTACTATGTAGTGTGGGTGGTTGATTAGGATTCTTACATTATGATTTTTTTAAAAGATGCTTTAATTGTCAGTTTTTTTGTACATACGTGTGTACGTATGTGCGTGCGTCCTGGTGTGAGCCATATTTGTTTCGTGTAACGCGCTTGGATCTTCTTGTGAGGGACAAGTATGCATTTTTAAATGAACTAAAATATTATTATTATTATTATTATTATTATTATTATTATTATTATTATTATTATTATTATTATTATTATTATTATTATTCAGTGTGAGCATGGTGGCGGTTTCGTCCTGGAGAGAGAGAGAGAGAGAGAGAGAGAGAGAGAGAGAGAGAGAGAGAGAGAGAGAGAGAGTTAACATATCCTTCGTGTATTTATATCTCCTGCCGCAAGCGACCGAAGGGAAATTAGCGTACGGAAGCGTGTAGTTCTAGTCAGTGTTTATATTTAACAATCGCGTGACTTTCCAGTAATCAACATGGCGTTCTTTTCACTGCTGCTTATGAGTTATGTCGGTATGTTGTATTCTTTATTGCGCTTCCTAGTGGGCCCCCATGTGAACGGTGAAGTCTCAAAACGCGTGCTTGATTACTGTAGAAAAGTGTAGCTGGGTCTTGTAAAGCATGTTGCGTGTGGAATGTGGAATTACGAAGTTTACACAGAAAGTAGACGATGCCGTAGTCAATGCTACACCGACAACATTTCCTGTAGTCTACAACTTGACGAGTTCCATTACGGAAACGAGAGTTTAGTATTACCAATAGCTGGATTGTGTGGAATGCACAGTGCGCATTGTTTCATATTGTTTATTTCTTCGTAAAGCGTTATAATAAAAACAGTATTTAATGAGATCCATTTTGACCACGCCACTCGACAGATCCGTTTAACATTCATAGTGAGTATTGTCCCACTGGAAAAAAAACCAAACACTTTTGCTTGTTGAATGTCACAAGTGTTGAATGGAGCTGGGAATCGTCAGCAAAGTGCTGTCTTGATATCTGGTGCCTGTTCATTACCCTGCCTAACTGACGGGTATATACGGTGAAAAGCAGCGGACCAAGAACCAAACCTTAGGGTACACCATAACTCAACAAAGTATCCTCTGAACTCTCAAAACCAACTGTTACATGCTGGTACTGACTGGCTAGATATGAAGAGAACCAGTCAAGGGTTACAGCCTCAATGCCATTCTAAATGTTGAGTCTATTTAGAAGGAGATGATGATCAACAACCCAAAGGCAGCGCTTATATCCAGGTGGATTAGCAGAACTACCTTCCCATCATTTACTGTACACTACAATGTAGATCATTCTTTAATCGAAGTAATGCTGTTTCTGTGCTGAAGCCCGAACGGTATGCAGACTGGAACGTACTCAATACAACACTGACATTCAAATGAAGTACTAGCTGTTTGGCCACACCTCGCTCCAAGAGTTTTGACATGTAAAAGAGGCTTGACACCGGCCTGTAATTGTTCAGTGTAGTTGGGTCCAGATTCGTTTTCTTAAGGCAAAGGCCTTATGAATGCAGGCAGTCTTCTAGCAATTAGTCAGGTGACCGGTTTGCAAGCTGCTGTTGATGAGTTGCACAATGATAGGAAGAATAACCTCCAAGAACTCAAACGTGAGAGCTGTAGACATAGGGTCGACAGCAGACGATGTAGATTTGTATTTCTTTATTACCTTGAGAACATCTTACTCCGTAACAGTTCGAAGCTGTAAAAGAGGGGGCCCGTCAAACTCGACTGGTTCCACTGGGAGGTTTGGCGGAAGAACAGCAGAATCAAGGTCTTCGCGAATGTTCTGAATTTTCTCAGCAGAGAAGGTGGACAACGCTTGAGCGACCGATTTATTGTCAGTCTCTGGAAGTGCAACCGGTGGTTTGTTCTGGCCAGGTAACCCCTTGACCACTCTGAACATTTTTCTGGGATCATCAATGGCATTGTCCAAAACCGGTTGGATACTTTTCTCTGTCTGTACGTACAACTGTCGGTGGACCTCCAGACCAGACTGTCTCCACACATTTTTGAGCTCTGCTCATCTCTTTCTTGGCAGCTTTCACTTCTGGACTGAACCAAGCAGCATCTGGTCTCTTTGGCACATTTTAAATCTCTCGGGGACGCACTTATTAATATATAAGGCCTTTCAGAGTTGAGTTGTACAAGGCTGCAATTGTACGTCTTTGATGTGTAGTGTAGGGGAGGGTCTATTTTATAAACCTAAAACGAAAAACCTTACAGTTCAGTTCAGTTCAGTTCCAAGGGACTATGTTAAGGGAGGCACTGTGGTCTAATGGTAGTGCTTCGGCTTGCGGATCTGAAGGTCCCGGGTTCGAGCCCTGGCCGGGCCATTGTGTTGTGTCCCTGGGAAAGACACTTTACTCCTGTTTTCCTACTCCTTCGGATGAGAGTATAAACCGAGGTCTAGTCTGTGTCGCATACATTCCATCATAATGGACTTTAAAGATCCTGACGCTCATGTCCTAGACGGGTGAGTGCCGGTGACAAGAACACACCCAGCATGCACCTAGGTCCTTCTCCCCCATCCCTGGCTGCCCAGGATTGTGCTCAGTTGTCCGGGCGTCAGACCATGCGCCCAAAGGCTGCGGGTGGGCGTCTCGGGCGGCTTGAGTTAGATCCTGTATCGGCCAGCGCCTTGAGCAGCTCTTGAGCTGGAAAAGCGCTATATAAGAACGATTAAATAAATAAATAAATAAATTAAGCCTCGCGCCTTTTTTTTTATAAAATTGTCCCTGCTTCTCTATGACATTAAATTGTCCAGTTAGTTTTGCAGTTGTTTATAGAATTACATTAATTAAATTGACCATCAGTCATCAAACTCATATTTTGATTCTAAAATTATTAAACTTACCTTTTCCAGAAGGATTTAAAAGGTGTTAAGGTTGTAAGCTTTCTGTAACATGTAATAGTATTTTGTTCCAGAGTGGTACAATTCTATGACTAAAACAACGCTTTCTTTTGTTAGTGAGGTATAAAAAAGTTATTTTCTGAGTTTCTAGTATTGCGTCCAGAATAACATTTAAATAATGTATTAGCATTAACTTTGTCGATGTTATTTAATATCATATAGGTCTATAAGATCACCTGGAACTCTTCTAAATTCAAACTCGGAAGCATAGTTTATTTAATGTATCTATGTACGGCAAAATTTTCAAGGATTTCATCAATTGTGTCGGTCTTCGCTGCACGTTTTCAATCGCTGACGATTGTCTTTCCAAGCGCGGTGACCATACCGGATTAGCACAACCTACATGAAGTCTGACAAGTGGCTTGTATATTCATGCTAGTATATCTTTATCAAGCAATAATTATTGTTATCTTTACGAGCAATTGTTTTTGCTGGTTCTGTCTATTCCCAGTTTTGGCAGATGCTAGTTTTAGCTCCAGAATGTTGACTGGTTAGCCAACGGTTGTTGCTATTAAAATGCACAAAAACTACGGAATTTATTCATTTAAAAATAACTATAAGTTCGATTGAGTTATTTTTTGTTGTAAGCTTTTTTCTCAGTAGGGCAACACTCACTGTGAATGTTAAAAGATTCTGTGGAGAGGGCGTGGTCAAAGTGGGTGCCTTTAAACAGGGAAAATGTCATCGCAACGGTATTAAAGTGGATCTCACCTATCAAGTCAAATTTTCCCCTTTACCAACAACTGGCCCGCTGGTGCCAGTATAAATCGGTCCAGTAGTCACCTATATGCGAAAGTGTCGTGTGACTATAATCTACAAACAACAACAAGTCAAAGTCAAGTCAAGTCAAGTCAAATAATTTTATTGCCAAGATAAGATACAAGGCATATGACTCGGAATCGAGATCAGCCACCCTCACACACACATTTTTGTAGAAACGACGTTCTGATGACTGTTGTGAAAAAAACAGGGATTATTTTGACACACTTTCCATTTCTTTGACATTATTTTGACATTTTCCAATTTATGAAGCTATTTCTAACCCTTAACCTAACCCTAAAACAGCTCTAACTCAACGGAGCACTATTTTGACGGCCTTCCAAACATGTCAGAAGAAACCATGTGGAGTTTCATGTGTGTCATCAGAACGTCGTTTCTACATCCCCCTCCCCCCCCACACACACACAAGACAGGGAATGGCCACAGAAACACTGCCCAAATTATGAAACTTAAAAGTTCAGCTTAATCATTTAAACAGTCAAACAGCTTCCTCGGCCTGATATGGCAGCGAGTTGAGGTGACATTTTCCTGTCTTATTTTCAGCCACCGTTGTGGTGCCGGGGTTTTCTGTATAAATAGTATCCCCGCTTTGTGGAAATATAGTGATTTAAATTACCACCGTTTCTGTTATTGTCATTTGTTCTTCTCGTTCCTAATTTGTTATGTCAATCTACTATCTTCTTCGCTAGACCAGTCACCTACTTTTTTTTTATTGAAAATTCTCCCAAAATCCTCATTTGTGAATGGGGTCTGTTGGGATCACCTTGGGAGGAATTGGACGCTTTCTGCCAAATGGTCACTAGGGCTTTCTATGGTTTTATTATTTAGCGATGTAGGCATTTTATGTTTGTTTTTGTGTTTTGGTATTCTATTTTGTATTTTGTAAACGGGGGTTCGCTAAATTAGAGTATAGCCTCAGCGTCCCCTGCGTGGGATGTCTTTATTGTAAAGTGAGTGACTGATGGAGCGCCTTCAGTATTACCACTAGGGTTTTTTCAGCAGATCTTTTATACGGATCTGGGCCAGGGACGAGCAACTTTCAGTCTTGCGATGTGGTGCGCGGGTTATGAGCCAGAATTACCGCAGTCGCCTGAGCCGATAGTCGCTCAAACACAGTCATAGCGCACACACTCACACACAAACACCCTCAACCCCCTCCCTCGACTAGCGGGCGTCAAGACACGCAAACTCTGCATTCTGCGTACCTTTATTGGAGCTCCGTGTGCGAGTGTGTTTTTGTGTGCTTTTGTTTGCTGACTGCACACGCCTGTACGTGTATTATGTTTTGTGGAATGTGAGTGAATACATCTAAATTGTTTTTAATGATTTTATCGTTGCATTATTCAAGGCAAATTCTTGTAGTAGGCTATTGCAAGGGAATAAAAATTGTATGTCTGTAGTCCATTTCCTTTTTCAAAGTCTATTGTCAGATATAAGCTTATTTGAATAAGCTTTCAATAATAAAATCAATCAGTTTGTTGTCACCATAAAGCTGTACTTATTTTGTTTAGTTACAGGCTTTAAATTGAGCTTTTGCACTAGACATTTTTGTGTCTTGTACTTCCAAACTTTAGGCTGACTATTTTTGGGGCACAGCCAAATAAAGGGAATTTTAAACACTGTAACAAAGGAGTTAAGAATTAAAAATAAAAATAGTACTTTAATGTTAAGAAAAAAAAGAAAAAAAAAACACTATTAAAATTAATTAGCAACCTATAACCGAAAACAACACACATTCTCTCTCTCTCTCTCTCTCTCTCTCTCTCTCACACACACACACACACACACACACACACACACACACACACATACACGGTTCCTTCCATGCTATGCATCAAAATAAAAATCGAAAGTCGGCAGTAGCCACGGGGAGATGGGATTGATAGCACATGCTAAACATGGAACAGGTTTAGCGACTTCCATACTCGCACCCCGCACCCAGTAGGCGGCACAGCTCGGTTGACTTCGTAGGCGTCCGAACTGAACGTCGTCCGACTACTGGTAGCGTTTTTCATAACCCCGGCCCCAGTGGTGAGCCCTCTTTCAACAATATTGAGGTCCTGATTGGGCTGTTTGCAGTCCGCTGGACTCTATAAACCATGACTAACTAATTTTTTTTCGAGGGTGGAGGGAAGATAGTGGGGTGGGGAAGGGGGAGGGGCCCGGTCCTGATTTGGCTCGGAAGAGTCCGCTGGACCTAAAGCAACAATAAATAAATAAATAAATAAGGGGGAGGGGCGTGTGTGTGGACGAATTCCACTTCCAAATATCGTTTCAGTTACAGCTTTCGCCTCGGCCGTCGACACTGACATTAGCCAGAAATCGACAACCAACGTCAGCGTATCTTGCATCGGCGACTATTACGTAACGCCTACCATTGACATCATCTGCAATTGCAGCGTCACTTTCGTCGATAATCCCGCGACATCATCCGACAGAGTACCGTTGTACGTTCAGTGGACCGATTACAACGGAAAAGAGGCGGTCATTTGCCATTATGGAGACCCGTGCTTCCAAAGCCTTGGTCCTACGTACGTCTTTCATGGTCTCATTCTTAAAGTTCCCATAAGAATAAATCTATTTTCCCACAGATCTAGCCTTAAGTTCCAACAGCCCTTTATTTTCTATACTTTTTCGCACACGTCGTCTTAGGTCTGTGATCATTCAGAGGTATGTGGAAACACAGAGCGCTTTGATCAGACAGTCGTCTGGGATCGCGCTTTATAAAATAAAGTAGTGGTAGTAGTAGTAGTAGTAGTAGTAGTAGTAGTAGTAGTAGTAGTAGTAGTAGTAGTAGTATATTATTATTATTATTATTATTATTATTATTATTATTATTATTATTATTATTATTATTATTATTATTATTATTATTATACAGCCTTAGTGATAGAGCTGGATGGCGGCGACGAAGACGGTGATGATGATGATGATGATGATGATGATGATGTTGATGATGTTGATGATGATGATGATGATGATGATGATGATGATGATGATGATGATGATGATGATGATGATGATGATGATGATGATGATGATGATCTTCGTTGTAGGACCGGTGCCATTGTTCTGCCATTAAACACGAGTACAGTGAGGAATCACCATGGCAACGGGAGACTGTTCAGCTGTACCTATGGCCATCGCGATCCGCTAGCGTCGTTTGACCTCACCCAGAGTCCGTCTCCACGTACATCTTTACGGCCTCCAGTGGTTGAGGCGGTCGGGTCTTTCACTCCGAGATTAACATGTAAGCTTACGTCCGGGCTAGAATATAAACCGAGGTCTAATCTGTGCGAGCATGCACTCCATCGCAACATGGGGTGTTCCGAGGGGGAAGCGGAGGAGGGAAGAAAGTAGAGAAGAATGGGGGAATACCCCAACACAGCTGGCTTTAATAACGAGAATTTCCTACCACTTCTTCCTCCTTCCACTGCTTTTTTATAAATTTATTTAAATTTTTTTTTATTTACTTACTTAAAAAAAAAATCACCACTTAATCTATCGTTAAATTACTGAAAATTTTAATTTGGTTGTGATCTGTTAACAGATGGCCCGGAAGAGTTGACCTTGATCAGTCCCGGGGGACCTTTCAGACCGGAAGCTGGAAACATGACCTTGACGTGCACTGTCAAGGTCACACCCAAACCTAACTTTCTGTGGAGCGGGATCTCCAACATCACTGCTTTGGAGAAACACGACTGCCAAAGAGACACTTTTGATGGAGACGTGTACAGTTCGACGTTGACCTTCGACCACTCTGACCTTGACGAAGGTCATGAAGTCATCTGCACTGTAGATATATCGTTGCCTGGCTACCGCAACACGTCCTCTGTCAAGTTCCATATCAAGAATGACCGTGAGTGATTTCTTTGTCTTTCTTCGTATATTATAATAATACTTTTGATTCACTCACCTGATATTATTACACATTATTGAAACTACAGAAGAAAGATAACTGCATCTTTGCACCTTGAATGCGCCACAGATTTACCTACCTCCTCACCTTCGCTGCTTTACACATTGACAGCTGGTGGGCTGGGGTGTGTCGTGCGCTTGTTCCATTATTTTTTTGGTGTTGTCTTTTGGTGGTTGCCTTCCGAGCATGGTCACCCATCCAAGAACCAAACCTTCCCGAAGTTGCTTAACATGAAACATTGCTAGCCTGTGTCCACACCACTAACCTACTGCGCTACGCTATGTGTAACAAACAGCATGGAAAGCATCATACCATTCCAACCATACCATACCAAACTATGCCATACCATTCCAAACCATACCATACCATTTATACCAAATCATACCATACTAAACCATGCCAGACCAGACCATACCATCACATCCCCTACCATCCCATATCATATCATACCACACCCTACCCTTCTATTTTATGTGTAACAGCATGGAAAGCCCAAGGGAACACGGTCACGGTGGCGTTATCCATGATTGCTGGGATGATCATTGGAGCAGGTGTGATGTGCGTGGGGATTGCAGTTGTCCTGCACCACAAATACTGGCGACGCTTACATCCACCAGGTGAGTCGTCTGCAAACTTGTGTCCGTCTTGAGTAATCAAAGATTTATGCCCCTTTAAGAATACAGTGAACTCCGGATATAATAAAGGCCGGATAAAGTAAATATTCGGTTTTAGTAAAGTCCAGTCTTGGTCCCAACCAAAACTCTTCTTTGTCTCTGTTTTTAAAAATCGGATTATAATTAAAAAAAATAGTAAAGTCCGCTTATAATAAAGTGTTTTCTAAGGCCCCTGGCGAGTTTTGCTGCCGCTTATAATAAAGTTTCAAGGGAGATTACTGTATTAAAGTTTCATGAGAGTTACTGACCTTCATAATGACGCAACATCGTCACGTCACGCTTACCCTGAAGCCTAAAATAGATCTAATTCACGCACTTGAAGATGAAAAAAAGAAAAAAAAAGAAATTGCTGAACAATTTGGAATTTTCGCATCAACAGTAACAGTGATTATGAAGGAAAGTGAAAAACTGAAGGAGAGATTTAACTGTTTGGCAGAAAAAGAGTACCTAGCTTAGAAACTTACAAAGCAAATTAGACTTCACTTTCGCTATACATGATGAAATGCGTTTATGACTAAATAAGGGCGTTATAAGTTGAACACATTATAATTATACCTTTTGTACTGAGATGAATCCGAATCAATGGAGAACTGGGAAACCAACGTTTTGACTGGACTGCACTTTCAAATGAGAAGTAAAGAAGAGATTTATTCCTAAGCTGTTGCATGGCTTTGCAAGACAAACCATCTTTTTTTAAATCCACCATATTGCATGTCTTTGTTTGCTTTAATTTTGTGAGCTTTTTGTTTTTCCTCAATGACGATAGTACAACATGTACAATTCATAATCTACTTTTATGATTTATCCTTCCGATTAAAGGGTTGGTTTGAAATAATTAGGACACGAAGGCTCACATTTTATCTCTTATCGGTAATAGACTCTCTCTCTCTCTCTCTCTCTCTCTCTCTCTCTCTCACACACACACACACACACACTCACACACACGTGAACTTACACTCACAGACATAAACAAATAATACTGTAACATTTCAATCAATATACACAAACTGGGTTATAAGAGAGGTATTCTTGAAGAGTTTATAATACCCGAGTTAATAAACAAAAATAATCAATCAACATAATATGTGAGCGTAATAAAATCCAATAAGGGACAATGGACCTACTGCAAGTGTTCATTAAAAAAAGTATCTTTTTCAGCTATTTCCCGTGGATTTCTGTTGGCTTCATACGAAAGACTAAAAGGACCTTTTCACTTTCGTGAAATATCACTTGTTATCATGTGGCTGTGTCCAGAAACAATAGATCTTGACGATGAGTGCATATTCATAATGTTCACTCAAGTAACGTAATTGCTATTTACCTGTAATTACGATAGCAATAGGTAATACCCATTGGGGGATGGCGGGGAAGGGAAACACAAAGAAGAAGAAAATCTAAATTTTGAAAAGGCCATGTTCGACAGAGAGAAAGAGAGAGAGAGAGAGAGAGAGAGAGAGAGAGAGAGAGAGAGAGAGAGAGAGAGAGAGAGAGAGAGAGACAGACAGACAGAGAGAGAGACAGAGAGAGAGAGAGACAGAGAGAGACAGAGAGAGACAGACAGACAGAGAGAGACAGACAGAGAGAGAGACAGAGAGAGAGAGAGACAGAGAGAGAGACAGAGAGAGAGAGAGAGAGAGAGAGAGAGAGAGAGAGAGAGAGAGAGAGAGAGAGAGAGAGAGAGAGCTTGCTTGTCCAACCACTCAAATAAATACTTTGAATTTTGTTCTTGGCAACTCTGGTAAGACAAACGTCTCCACGACGACTTATAGACGGCTGTCCGGGGGTGTGGGGCTGGAGCTGGGGAGGGTGGGGGTGTTTTTTTAAAATGGGAAAACATAGTTTTCGTGTGGAATTCAGCACGGGACAACAAACCAACACAGAAATATTAATCTAAATTAAAATATGTAATAACGAAAGCGATTCGTTCGATTTGCACTGTCTTATTTTAACTTTTTAACTGTTCAACTATGTGAATCTAATCAATTAATGGGATCCAATTCCAATGTACATGTATATAACGCGCCAAATGTCAGCTCAATTTAGAACGATGTTGAGTTACGTGAACACACAGACAAATAGACACACAGACGATTACAGTCTGCAGAAATCCTGGTAAAAGATGGAAATTCGAGGTCATTATTTTGTTCACTGATTTGTTTTGCTTTTCTTCTTCTTTACTTGCACCAGGGCCGGATCCAGGGGATAGGGAGGGGGGGGGGGGGTGCTAGGAGTGCTGCAGCATCCCCCACCCCCATCCCTTGGCAACAACAAAAAAATTAATAAATAAATAAAATAAAGAAAGTAGAAGATGGGGTAGATTTTTGTTCAACTGGAAATACGTTATGTAAGGCAGTTAGTTACAGGACAGGACAGGATGCTATGCTATGTACGCGCCTTTCCCCAAGGCTCAAAGCGCGACGATCTATACCAACATACACGCTCACCTGTCTCATTTTACCCTCACACACACCAAATACACATACATCACTCAAACAGGTGGTGTACAGGCAGGGAGATCGCTATTAGAAGACGGAAGAAAATCGAATTTTTATTTTTGAAATTTTTATACTGACTGCATCCTGTACCATTATTGAAGGGAGGGAGGAAATCGGAGTGCCCGGAGAAAACCCTCGGTGACCTCAATAGTCTCGTACCTAAGTTACATACGTTCGCCCCTTGCGGCAATCGAACCCGCGACCTTCGGCATAGGAAACCGGCGACTTATCCACTGCGCCACGAGTTTTACTTGTGGTGTTTCACCACTCTGTACCATACATTTTAAAAAGAACTAGACTAGCACCCCACCTCACCCCCTCCCTCGAAAATGGATTGATCCAGCCCTGTGCACCCACATACACTTTAGACCAGCGTTTTGTATCTCTTTATAATGAGAGTGTCGGATTAGTAAACGTTAAATTAAAACAAAAACAAAGTTTCGGTTATGCTAAATTAACCCTCTAAAATCGTTATTATAAACGAATGTGCATTTGTATAGAGATGCGTTGTACATTGTATATATATAGTACTTTTATTTCAATTTTGTGAGTATGATTGCTTGTGTGTGTGCGTATGTTATCCTGATAGTATTCATACTACTCATTTGTAGCTCATGTATGTTGTTACAATGTACTCAAATCTATTATGTATTTGCATGTGTTAAGGACTAGCTGGAAGAAAGGACCTCTGGACCTAAAGCTACTATCCTTATGTAATAAACGTTTTTCAGTTTCTCTCTCTCTCTCTCTCTCTCTCTCTCTCTCTCTCTCTCTCTCTCTCTCTCTCTCTCTCTCTCTCTATATATATATATATATATATATATATATATATATATATATATATATATATATCTGTGAGATATTCACTGGCCATGTTCATAAACAAAGATGCAATTTACAGGATTTCGCAGAGAGAGAGAGAGAGAGAGAGAGAGAGAGAGAGAGAGAGAGAGAGAGAGAGAGAGAGAGAGAGAGAGAGAGAGAGAGAGAGAGAGAGAGAGAGAGAGAGAGAGAGAGAGAGAGAGAGAGAGAGAGAGAGAGAGAGAGAGAGAGAGAGAGAGAGAGAGAGAGAGAGAGAGAGAGAGAGAGAGACATACACACACACCGATCGAGAGTCATTTGAAAATGAAATACACGATATGATCTAGAGGCAAAGACATTTATTTAAAACTACAGAGGTAGATAAACTCCCAAAATGATAGTGCTATAGCAATACTGGACAACATCAGCAACCTTCTGTCTTCATTACTGTAATTTGGAATAACTTACCCTCTGAGATCGTAATAAGCATTTTCAACGAACGCCTTTACAAAATAGAACAAAATTAATATAACTTTAAGATCATCATGAATTGGACTAAGGGAGTTGAACATTTTACCGAACAATTATTTCAAGACACGACTATGTGGTCACATAGTAGCATCTTTCCTTCATCAAAACATAGATCAAAGTTCATGTTTATTCTAGGGTCTAGCCTCAGAGAGGTTTTTAGGCAAGTCAAACATGCATAAGTCATAGACAAAGAAACATCAAACAGCTGTGTTCACATCACGCCACAGTATTCAATACAATACAGACACGAGCAATTCTGACAGGCAAACGCGCGCGCGCGAACACACACACACACCCACACACCCACAAACAAATTAATTTTAAGATTATATATTTAAATGTTGTTAATTCTCAACAACTAATTAATTGCATGTTTGAGTTTCATTTATTTATCTATTTATTTATTTATTTTATTGTTTAGAATGATGTAAATTGGACTGAAACCCGTTCATATCCTTTCCTATCCTATTCTATCCTATCCTATCCCGTAACTCAAAAGTCGTTGAAGCACCACAGATGATCGTTTAACCAGCGTACTCCATCTTTCTCTGTTCTCAGCAACCCTCATAACTTCGTTCAGTGTTAAATCAGTCCATTCTCGAATGTTGTCCTCCCCCCTCTTTTTCTGTTTCCCTCTTCTTCTGCCTCCTTGCACCGTGCCTTGCAAGATAGTTTTTGCAAGACCTGATGCTCTGGTGACGTGCCCATACCATCGAAGTTTCCGTTTCTCCACCACTGTGAGCATGTCATCGTGTTGTCCAATGGCTTGTGTGATGATCTGTCGGACTTCGTTGTTGGTGATGTGCTGGGTATAGGAAATGTACAGAAGTCAACTGTAGCACCTCATCTCCATGCTTTGTATTCTTGGGTGTAGATCTGCTGTGAAGGTCCATGTTTGGCAAGAGTATCGGGAGATGGAGATGACAAGGAAGCGCAGCATCCTTATCTTCGAATGCAGACTGATGGTCATGTCTTTCCAAATGGGTTTCAACCTTGTCAGGGCAGTAGTTGTTTGTGCGTTTCTTGAGAGGATTTCCTGTCGGGACCCATTGTCTGATACAATTGCTACTAAATATTTGAAGCTATGCACTGTGTTGAGAGATTGGTCTAGGACTTTGTTGTCCATGTTGATGTCTTTGGTGTTGTTGGTCATCATTTTGGTCTTATTTGCACTTATTTCAATTCCATAGGCTCTGGAGGTGGTTTCAAGCCTCAATAATTTTAGAGCTGATGTTGTACACTCTCATTGTTGCCCACAGAGCTGCATGCCAGACTCGGTCAAACGCTTTCTTGAAGTCTACAAACACATGATATAGATGTTGTTGGTGCTGTAGGTATTTCTCGCAGATTATTCTGAGGTTGAAAATCTGTTCAGTGGTACTTCGCTCTGCCCTGAATCCTGCTTGTCCTTCAGCTATGATTTATTCATCTTGAAGGATTGAAACCCCTAGATGACCAAATAATAGTTGAAGAACAAGCAGGATACTGATTTTTAAATGTTTTGCTTTTGTTTAGATATATCACTTGAGAAATTTTCTTTTGGAATTACCTGTAGTATTTTCTGTAACTTTTAGAGATTTGTGTTCACTTTTGTTCGTACATATCACTTAAAAGCCAACAAGGACCTGCGGGTAGAAACAGACTCACAGACAAACAGACAGGTGGCAAGACTTCTATATCAATGCAAGTAAAAACAATACAAACAATCTGACTGGCATGCCTGAAGCGGTGTAGGCGATATACTTTCGTTATGCCTCTACAGTTGAAAATCCCACCCATCACTTCTGTGACGTTACTTGTTGTAAGCACAAACAGCCTGTGAGAGATGGAAAGGATGCGCCACCACACAAAGGTTTACCATCAGAGGTCATGAATGCTGTGAAGCCAGTTTTCAAAGATGTGGCAAAGACAGAACTATTGAAACGCTGTCTTCAAAGCTGTGCACAAAATGCCAGTGCGTGCCTCAGTAGTACAATATGGCCCTCACTGTACAAAGAAGAAAAACCATGGATTACTGTCAGCCAAAATACGAGCGTAAGTACAGCAATTGCTGTATAAATTTTGAATGAAGGTCACAGTGTATTCAAAGATATGCCGAAAGAAATGAACATTGTGCCTGGCGTTTCACCAATGAATTCTGTGCTCAAAAGAACACTGTTCGCATCAAAAATGCCCCAAAAGCCAGACACAGTTTGCATCAGTTGAAGCCAGACAAGCCAAGAGAAAAACAAAACCTCACTTTGATGAAACAGTTGCAGCTATGGAAGATCAGCTATATCTGGGCAGGTAGGCAGTGCTTCAATATTTAGACGTAAACTTTGCGTAAAATCGCAGGGTTGATTCAGTTTTTACATCGCTGTGTCAATATATTTTCCCCTAGGCCCACGAGACTTGGCAAACTTTTCAAGTGCTTTAGTGGATACAGTATGTAGCAGAATTTGATGGATAGTCCCATGAAAAGGTTCTTTCATGTACTGATGGATGGATTTTGTAAAACTTTATTATTAATTTAAAAAAAAATGGACACCCAGCCAGCAATATTTCATGCCTAAAGCAAAGATTCTGCTATGTACTATAGGCAATAGTACCAGCTGAATGTGTGCAAATATGCTTTGCTTCAAGTAACACAGTGCTTGTTTTATTGTGTTAAGAAGTCTTACATTGGTTACTAATATTTTGTGTGCATTTAATTAATTTAATTAATTTTACATCTTTTTATACTTCAAACAGGCCCACAAAGTAAAATTCCCCTAAATATGTAATCAGTTTTGAACATTATGTTCAAAAATCTCTAGTCTATATTTACTTATACTACAAGATACACCATAGCAAAACTCCCCAAAGTACCATTCCCCTAAAAATATAATCAATCCTGAACATTATGCAACATAGCATAAATGGTACGTTTACTACGTTAATTGGCCGACCCTGCCGCCTTAAAAGATTTCCAATGAAATAAAACACACATTTTTGTTTGGAAAATATATTACTTTTGTTCAGAGGTATTGTTCAGTTTTGAGTTAATTGAGACGATAT